>VXBR01002817.1:26432-145080 GCA_013400215.1 Cisticola juncidis | reverse complement strand
GGGAAGGGAAGGGAAGGGGCCCCCTATGAACTGAAAAAAAAAAAATTCAAAACCAACTAAAACTCCAAATGGGAGAGGCAGAGGGGATGAGCCTGAGATCCCTTTGTAAGATGGAAATTTCTTGCAGCTCCAAAAACTGTTTCCAGATCTCTTGGTGTATCAGGTAATGCCTGTAATGAAAGATGACTCCAGAGCACACTGCAGTGGAGAGCCTTTATATTATTTTATATTGTTTCCAATTCTGTGCCAAAAGACTTTCAGAGTATCAAAGCCATTTATAATATCTTGTTTTGAATTTGGTTCAATCATTCATAATTAAAATTATTATAACTAAGAAATAAGAAGATAGAGTATTTATGATATTAATGTAAAAGTAAACTTATGAGTCTACCTTAGCACACATTCCCAGATTGAAATAATTTGAATAGTCAGTGTTATGGCTTTGTTTTTTTTTTTGATCAATATTGGCTACTTGCATTTGGTAACTTCTTTATTTTTTCCTGCAAGTGTAGAAGAAGAAAACATAGAAGAAAAAATCTGAGTAGCAGCAAGGCCCACCTTTATCACAGGGCTTGGAGAGAGCTTTTCTATGAGTCTCAAAAGACTCTTGCATGCAGGCATTCTATCTGCAGTGACAAAGAGAAAGAAAGATAGCAGTAAATTTGACAGGATCTTACCATTGACTTGCTTACCTTGGTGTTCTACTTTTCTTGCTGTCTCTACTACAGAGATTTGCAGAACCAAAATATTTAAGTACCTTTATATCTAAAAGCATCTGGGCTAATATTTGGTGTCTTAAATGCAGAGGGTGCTGCAAGTAATCTCAAAATGTAAATAATGCAATGGATCTTTCCTAGCATTATGGAAAGTCAAATGTCATTTTTCTGTACAGATATCTAAATATTGTTTTACCTCAGTAATTTATATCATGACTTCCCATTGAAGAAAATTACACACATTCATCTACAGCATGTGAAACACTGTTTTTCTGCACTCAGCAGCCATCATTGCTATAACATACTCCCTATTCTACTCCTTTCAGTCTTTCTTTTCAGGATGCAATACATTTTGCTGTTTAATCCTCACGTACTCTTGCAGTCCCATGCCTTTTCTCAAAAATCCAGTAATTTTTCTGTTGTTTTCTGATTACTTATCACTTTGTGATGTAACTGAGATCATAGGATAATAGAAGAATTTAGACTCAGAGGAACTCTGAAAGTCTTTTGACTCAAGCACAGTTCCAGACTGTCTTGAAAACTAATTCAGGTTACTCCAGGTCTTGTCCACATGAGTTTTGAACATCTCCAGCGATGCAAATTCCACAGCCTCCCCAAACAATGTATTTCAGTAATTCAATGCTCTTGTGCTGAAAAATTTCTTCCTTACATCTATTCAAAATTCTCCTTTTAAGTGCTGCTTTTCCCCTTTGCTCTGTTGTGCTTGTAAAAAATCATGCCCCCTGTTTTTTCTAATAATCTTTTGAGTGATACAAGACTGGATCATTCCAGATAAATGATGGCTGAAAACAAATACCGAAAAACATACTGTTCTTGAAATAACTTGAAAATAGGAGTCACTATTAGTGTTATTAATTCTCATTTCACAGGTAAGACTTGTTCTACAAGTGATATTTTTGCTTAGGGAAAAAAAATGTGATACAAACAACTATTAAAATAACCCTTATTTCTTCTTTTTCATTAAAATCTCTTGTCTCCCTGTACCTGGTATCTTCCCACAGGTTTTGCAGATCTCTGAGTGAATTGCTCATTCAGTCATCATTGCACCAAAGTCTACCACACAGGAAGCTGGCAAAATTACCCCTTCTGCTTTGCATTCTGTATTTTCTTAAGGGGACAAAATAATTTGCAACACATATTTATATGCACAGTATTACACTACCCAAATGTCTGAAACAAAATGTATCATGAAAATGTATGAGCTTGTCCAAACAAAAAGACATCCTGCTTCTCTAAAGAAATTATGCTGTACATTCCCAGGCCTTACATTTATTTCCACAAAGCCTTATGAATTTTTGGATACTAGAAGATTGCTTTTTAGGACTAGTCAATTGCAGAACTACTCTGCAGAACACTTGACCACAGTCTGATCTCAGAAGAAAAGTACAAAATTTCCATCATCTCCATGGAGACACCATATAGTCTTCTGACGCTCGTGTAAGAGTCCTCAACCCTGCTGAGCTCAGTTCAGGTAGGAATTTGCAGTGCAAGACACATGACTTCATAGGGGAACTCGAGTTGACTTTCACCTAGGAAGAGTTTGTCTAAGAAATTTATGTCTTTGATTTATTTCTCCTTTTATTGACGAGGAACTAAAAGAGAAGTTAAATTCCTGAGAAAATTTCTTTTTTTTTTTTTTTTCTGGTTAATCTGAAAGCACAATCTAAATAGAAAAGACAGAACAATCATCTAAGATTCAGTGATGCCAATATATTGTATCATCCAATCTCCTCAATGATGAGAGCTCAACATAGGAACAACCAACCACCAAATGAAAAGTCTCTTCTTAGCAGAGGAAAAACCAGAGAATCTAGGCAAAAAAATAGAGAGAGGTAAAGAGAGAGAAAGTTTTTTAAATGATAATTCAGCCTCTCTGGACTTTTTTTTTTTTTTTTCTGTTTGTTTTATCTAGCAGGCTGAGAAATGTAGTATTCTCTGCAGATGAGAAGGCGAAGATAGTCTTCACTGGAATTGAAAAATTTAATGAACTCCACCGATGATATCCCTGGTAACAGAACAAAGGATTGCAGTGAAATGTCTAACTTGCTTTGTATTCACAGTAGTTCAACTTAATAATGAAACTTAATGTTCTACTAGTACAAAATCGGGATAACCATCCTGAAAGGTCTTTCTAAGTGACAGGAAGAATAAAACAAACAGGTAGGCAGTGCAGCAAAAATGTTTTCTACTTCCTTTGTTTTTTTATTTATTTAAAGATCTGTACACAATACTAAGCTTAGATGCAAATGCTGAAATGCTTTCTCCATGAAGTATGATGCCACCTCCCCATAATGTCTTGGAGCTATTCCTCTTCAGTATGCAAAAGATGCAAAGTGTCACGGGGGAGTGACATGACAACACATATGTTTCTCACCATTCCTTCACTGTACAGTTTAACAACTCCATATCACAGGAGGCATTCTACCCCTCAAAGCCTTAAATGACATGCCCGATCAAAGTTCTTAATGTAAACAGTATGAACTATTTTTGTGTTTCATAAAGGAGCTGCTAACTCCCCTCCTCCTCACTCAGCTGCACAGTGGCTGTGCTCTGGGAGGGGCCCAGTGTTCTTTCTGAATCTCAGTAGGAAAGGAACAGCAGCAAATGGTGTAACAAGACTGCTTTAATAATTTTTTTTTAAAAAAAACCACAACAGAAATAGGAAAAGAAATGCAAATTAGCAAGTAAACCTTATGCTTTTCCAGGTGCTGGAAATCCTACTCTTCTGGAGCACCAGACAGGGCCATTGCATGATCTTATCTATGGAGAGGCTCGTTCCCACCCAGCACCATGTCTCTTCATACCTTGTGCAGCAAACAAAACTATTCATCCTGTTTTGACGTTTGTTTCTGCATAATGTTCTTTCTTTATGCCCACCAGAGTACCTCAGTACATCTGCCCTCCACCACTACATCCTTGGGGTTACGCAGCAATTGCTCATGAAAACACATGGATATACCAAGGCAAAGACCCAGTGTGGCTGTCAGGGCTTGATGAGATCATTGTCTCTTGAACATAATGTCTTCCCTAAGCCTCAAAATCCAATTATATTTCTTGTTTCCATCCCTTGGGGGGCTAAGACAGAAAAAAGTATACAAGAAAATAAACTGGACTGGGAAAAAAAAAGACTGTGATGAGATGTGGCAAACAGTGTGTCTTCCCAGACTCTGGAAAGTCTAATGGTGCCTACACTTCTGAATTTTATCATTCTTCTGCTGTCAGCAAACATCTGTGAAATCAGGGCTGATTTAAGTAGAAGATAACAGCAGCTGTTGGTGTTTGTCTTGTCATTATCTTTAGTGATAAACAGGTGTACAAGAGATCTGCTTATGAAGGGCTTGGTGACTGACCCTTCTCTGATGGGATCTGTGCTCTTTAAAAACAGATGAAAGGCTTCCAGACATCACACAAAAGAAGTATTAGATTCAGATACAAAGTTCAGAAGCATGATCATTTATATTCAGTGCAAAAATCCTCTTCTTTTTCTCTTCAATATCCAATTCAGCACACTAGATGTATTTGCCTGGTGGATGAAACAGAACAGTATAACAGAGACAGTAGAACTGCCAGAGTTTGGAGGCATGGTGTCATCAAGGCACAGGGCTGTGTGAGACCACATTGGTCTCCTGAATAAGGAAATTAGGCACTGATTAGAAGGCTTAGCCTTGCCTCACCATGTAAGGATGCTTGTTAAAATAGTAAATGAAGTTACCTGAAAGTAATAACTCATTTATGTTCCTCTATTCTTTGATTCATTATCTGAGTCTCTATTGTCTGATTTAAACTTATTTTTCTGTATGGTGACTGTATTGAGTACTTGCAGCTTTAAATGAAATTAACTGTACAATGTCTCTGACTCCATGAGAATTTCCTTCTCCTCAGGGGTACTGTGAAGATACAGTAGCAATGTATTATGCACGTTCATAATACTGTGATCAATTTAGGACAATAATATACAAATACAAAATACTTAAATAAGAAAAATATCAGAGAGAATCGTACATAGTAAACAAGGTAACATTGAAAAATAAGGAGAAAAGGTAGATAATGAAGGCAATTGCTTAGATTATCTCCAGCTAGGCTGCACACTGAAAGATGGAGGATGACAGGGGGATATATCTAAAGAAGTTCTAAGGCTTGTGGTGAACTCAGAGAAAGCTTCATGGCCCAAAAATCTCATTTCCTTCTGTTTGTGACATGTTAGTGACAGTCCTTGAAAGTTCCAAGACATGTCAGAACACTGAGGGTACTAAGAGGCCTTGGTCAACCTCACCAGTGGCTCCATTCACCCAACAAGTAGCATTGGCCAGCGTTCATGGAAAACTCCTTGTCTTGCTTCAAATGTGGTCATGGATTTTGTCTTCAGTTTTCAAGTCTTAGGATAGCATAGTCTTCTTGGGGCTTGGGAAAGATCTGAGAATGCAAACAACATTAGGTCTCAAAAATTAACTGGGCTCAAGACCTCTTTGTATCACAGTACCCTTTATTGAACTGGAAGGCAAATACTCCTCCTTGGGAAATGCATCAGCCACATCAAACCTTACAGGAGACAAGAAATTCCAGATTAGAATTCTGAAGATAACAAGAGGTCAGGAATGGGGGGTAATTTACTTTTGTGGCTTTGAAGATTTTGCACATTATCTGAAAATGTGCTGTATGAAACTGGAGTGTTCTTCAGGCATCAGGGAAAGGCTCTGATCCACACTTTAATATTAATCAATCCTGGTGTTTGTGTCTCAATCCAACAGAATCTAATTAGTGAAAATTAATAGGTTGGGTTCTGATTTTCTTTAATTTTTATGGGCACTTATTCTATGTCATTTGTCATGATTCAACAGCTGCAAATCTAGTCAACAGGCAGCTCATACTTCAGCCAGCACAGAGTGTGTATTTCTGTGACAGGCAACTTTGTTCTTATCAGATAATTTGCAAAGTGGACTATTAAAAATTTATTTCTCCTTGCTGAAACTTGGCTGGAACGAGAACACAAGGTAAAAGAGATAGCTCCCATAGCCCACAGACAAGAACATTTTGTTACTTAAATCTTTTACTTTTTGGGGAAAATAACTATAGGCAAAAGGTCATAACTTTTGCTAAGAAAAATCAGTTTGTATCTATAGATTCCATGAAGGCAATAGTCACAGACAGAACAGTACAAAATTCCTTCAATGTAAACAGAATTTTGTCACAGGACTAACCTTTATGTTGTTTTTCATCCTAGAAATCTTTAAGGATAGATAATTTTCAGGAATCTGGTTCCATCTTCCCTGCTATTTCCCAATGTAAAGGAAGACTTCAGTGAGGTTTCCCTTCATTCTCCAAACTTCTTTTCTCCAGACTTTTAACCCAGCACCCCTTAACCTCTCCACACACATGACATGCTCCAACCTCCTACCCATCCTCCCCAGCAAGAGAGTTCAGCTCAGTAGGCCATGGCAATATACAGAGGGTGATATCACTCTATCCCAAATGGCTAGCTCCCAATCCACATTTGGATTAACTGGGAATTTCATCA
Organism: Cisticola juncidis; assembly: GCA_013400215.1. Lineage (NCBI taxonomy): Eukaryota > Metazoa > Chordata > Aves > Passeriformes > Cisticolidae > Cisticola > Cisticola juncidis. The sequence goes on along the minus strand of VXBR01002817.1, from coordinate 138,828 downwards.
CACAGCAGCAGCTGAGAGGTGGGCCTCTGGATGCAAAATAACACAGTCAAATTCCTGTGACAAATTAACAAAGAGCAGGCAAGGCAGTTGTTTTGGGTTGTTTTTTTTTCCCATATGGACACAGAATTTATCGCTAGAATACCACTTTGCATTCGAACAGCTCAGAGTTCCCAGAAGCAAGAAATTAAAGTGAGCTGCTCTTAATCTCTTAACCAATTGCAGAAGGTATTTTAAGGAGTATCCCACACCTTGCTTTGAAATTAGCCCTGCTTGGAGCAGGAGGTCAGCCTAGGTGGTATCCAATGGCTTCATTCAAATTAAATTACTCTGGTTTTATTCTGTACCTTGAAGCACTCAGGAAAGTCCTACAGCATACTTAAAAGAACATTACCTGTAAAGACAAGAGAAAATGACTGATTGGATGAAGTAAAGAACTCTAAAAACCTTTTTTAAATGGAAATAAATGCAGGTAAAAGAACATATAGATACTTGAGTTTAACATTTAGAAACCACAAGAGGTTTCTAAAATACCCATTAACCTCTTACTTAAAGCTCTCTACCAGCCTGCTTTCCCTGAATTATCAGTTCAACCCCAGAGTCTCGTTTGCATCCCTGCCCCACTCCCTCCACTGTGTGACTCCACAAATGCCAGTAGAGTCACACAGTAGAAAAGCCTTCTCTTCCAAAAGGAAAACTTTAGTTTAAGATCAGACAGACACCCAGGCACTTGATGGGCATCTGATTGTCACGTGCCTGGCACATGATGGGTGTGTGATAGTCATGGGCTGGGCCCTTTATCGCCTCGTGGTGGATGCACACCTGTGATGTGATGCTTGTGATCAGTGTTGGACCAAAGGCTTTTACTCAGTCCTGGCCACTCAGTGATTACTGACCACTGCTCCAAGCCACACAGCTGGAAACATGACACAGATTTTTGAACACAAAAGCCCTTCCCTGGAACATCTTTGTAGGAAACCTTCCTACAAACCTCTGAGAAGCCTCTCAAACTTGCTAAATTCAGCACATTTCCACTCCACAAAATACAGCAAAAGTATCTATACTGCAAGAAATCTGATGCAACCAAACAGAAGTTTGTATCAACAGAACACCACTAACACTGTGATGTGACAAAATCATCAATACAAAGATGACCATGTTGGGTCAAACCCAAAATACACTTCTTTGGTGCTGATTCTAGTATCCAGATTCTCCTGCCCAAGAGCGGCTGCAGGACTGAGTCTGCCCCCCTTATAGGGCTCCATTTGCTTTTCAGCCACCTTAGAGCACCAAGCTGGCATACGCATGTTTGCTGCAAATTCTTCCTTCCTAGGGAAGACAGACAGCTTGGAGCCATGGACGCAATAAAGACTATTTTTATGGCACATTATAGCCTGCTTCCTCACCCTCCAAATATTTTGTGCTCCACAGAATACAAAACTCCTTTCTCCTTCTTCTCCCCCTTGCACTAATATCCTGTCTGCTCCAGGCTCCACACACCTTTCCTTGTAAAGCCAAATTCATGGATAAGTGATAACTTACTGATGAATAACTCACCTCAGGGGAATTAATCTGAATTTCTAACTATGTCCCGGGGAAGGAATTGTCCGCTCAGAACTTGTCTACTTTCCTCCTCATGACACTGCGCTACATAGCTTAATAAGTTAATGGCTTCCTATAGGCCTCATTCTAACAATATCTTTAGACCATCATGTTTATAACAAAATGCAATACTTTGTTTTGGAGTTGCTTGTTTGATGTTGGTCTTTAACATCCACAGGGGATGCAGCTGGATTGTCAGATCTCCAGCCTTGGATACTGACCTAATGTTTCCCAAATGTATTTACCCTGGGTAGTAGCCCAGCACACTGTTCCCAGGCACTGATCCCAGGCTATGCCAGCTTAGGCTGACCTTGAGCATCTGAAACAGTCTCTTTTGTTCTGTGTACACACGTAAAAGTCATCAGATGGCCTAAACTTTTGGCCATCGGTGAATAAACTATTAAAGTATTCGCTGAATAATAATCCAGCACTCAACACCAGAACCCAGACTGTACAGTATCCAGAATTTGAATCTTCAGTCAAAGAATCTCTTGGTTGCCTTTCTCATGACTATCTGTCATGGCAAGTGGAGACATCATTTTCTAACAGACTGTGAATCAAAATGCAAAATAATACTCTTATTGGATTTAACAGAAGACACAGTGGAACTGCAGGTTCCACATGCTCTTCATAAAGTTCATTTTTTAATGGCCTACAAGAAAATGCAAAAGGAATACATGACAAAAAGGACGTTGATCTTCTGTGCCCTTTTGAAAGAGGTTAGAGGTTAAACAAACACTGTAATTTTTCTTGCTTACCTTCACTCAGAGCAAATGTGAATGCAGCCATATTCAGGTTACACATCAGTGCTACAAGAGCCAGCCAGGAAATAAATTATGATCAGCAGCAACCAAGTGCCTTCCAGATTCACAGGAAACTGCTGTGCAAACAAAAACACATTTCCTAGCAAGGTCTGAAACTAAATGAACTGTCATTAGGAAAAATAATGTTGATATATTCAAGTATTCAAGAAAAAAAATTCTCTCCTAATCTCATTTATTCACATACCTTTAAATTGTTATAATTGGGGATTCTAGGTTTTCATTTTAACAGTGGTATGTAAAGAAGTAATATGTTGGTCTCATCTGCACTCAGAAATGCAGGAATTAACGGCAGATACAAAGGAATGTTCATACTTGTCATCCTTTCTAAGAATTTCAGGAATTTTGCAACAAAAAAAGGATGGTTGTTTGATAGGTCTTGGATCCACTTTTATCCTGAGCCAAAAGTTTTTGTTGTATTGTATTTACATTGGTTTGTAATTTTTTCACACATAAGTGAACTTATTTAGTCTACATGCCTATGAAATGAATCAAGAATATCAGCCCTGTGCTGATAGTTTTCTCACAACTGAAACCAAAATAAAATCATCATTTTACTGATAAATTAAAGTAACAGTTTGGTTGTTTCCCACTTCTTTCCCTTTTCCACTTCAAATATCATTTATCTGCAAGAGACAAGTTTATTTGGAATGACATCTTTTGTTTTCTCTCGTGTAAATATAATTTTTCAGTTAAATGCACTTCAAAAGAATATTTAGACAGCTAGTAGCGCTGATAACACGGAAAATTGTAATAAGCCACAGTCCTTGATCAAACAATTTCGCTGGGATGGGATCAAATCATTGTAGATTCAAGGTAACTAATTTCCCTCTAACAGGTTTCTGTAACAATGCTGCCAAGTTCCTAACTGCCGGAACAGAGCAACAACTCCTTTCCAAACTTCTAACCCCACACAGCTGATACAGGAGACCATGTATGTCTCTCAACACCTACAGCTTGTAGCAGCTCATGTCAGGCATGGAAATAATAATTAGTGTGATCAACATTTAATATGAACATGTCTGGAATTTCCACCACAGGAAAGGTCTAGAGATCAGAGAGGTAGGTCTCGAATCAGAGAGTGAGATTTTCTTTCCTGAGATGCCTCTTGGAGACAGAAAAAAAAAAGGGAGTGGAAAAGGACACAAAACTTTGAAAGAGAAGCGGATGCAATGTACCTCGGCTTGAGGTACTTCCTCCAAGAGCATTCTCATTCAAAAACTGAATTAATGGGTAAGCCTGTAAAAATTGTCTGGACTAAAATGCTCAGTAGCTCCATCTGGAAGATGGCAGAGAAAGAAGCAGAGATTTGAACCTGTTCCCCTGTGGTCCTACATTTCCATCTGTAGCCTGGATGGTGGCGGAGTCCCTATTCAGCAAATCTGTAAAGCACACTGACCTAGGGGTATGGCTGTTAGGATTAGCCAAACTCAGCAGTCCAGGAGTGGAATTCTGTTGCCACTTCATGCCTGCAGGACCAACAGGTATCGAGGCTGAACAGGTTTTGGCCAAATGCAGACACACCCCCACACACGAAGAGCACGTGTGCACATACAGACAGGCACACACAGCCTGCACCTCTGGCCCTGGCCCCCCTCTCCAGCTAAGAAAGAGTGGGCAAAGACACTGGGAGGACCACACACTCACTGCCTACACTGCTCAAAGAGGGAGCTACACAGGCAAGGAGAAAATAACCTCATCATCATGCCAGGCCATATCATCCACAACTACAGCTGCATCCGGCGCCTTGGGGCTCCCCCAGGAGAGCTCCAGAGCAGAGCAGGCTGCCCAGCAGAGGTGCAGGATGCACAGCAGGAGGCTCTCAAGCTAGGGCTGGGCAAATCCCTGACTGGAACCACCTCCTATTGTTCTGCTGGAGAGGAGGAGATTAGGGAGCAAGCTCAGCTTGAAATAAGGTTCCAGGGCCATGGACAGGGGAATCCCCAGGTGGAGCTGGTCAGGGACATGAGTCTGGACAGCACCCACTCCTCCAATGAGATGCAGAACTGGAGCCCTCCAGAGGTGTCCTCCAAACAGCATTTCTGGGGTTCTTCGGATGGAGCTCAGTTAATCAGACCCAGCAGCTGCATAGCCACCACCACCGTTCTCGTCTGTGTTACCGAATCCATGGAGCAAGATGGAAACCAGATTTCCTTTACCTTTTTTTTCCTATCCCTGAAGACAAGCTGGAGAGGGCAGAGAGACTGCCTGATCTGCTTTTCATAAAGTAAATCTGATTCTGAAAGCAGCAAGTGCTTGCTAATGCAATCAGCATTTCAAAATGTTATGATTTTAATGTAAAAACCTGATCAAAGTTTCCTAAGTACATTTTTAAGCAGATGTTCATCCTCATCTTTCTATATTTCCATAGTGTCTGCAATGTGTGTTCTGTGCTGACATCTCTGTTTTCTGTTGTAGTTCCTTTTGACTTTTTGTGTGAACCAAAGGTACTCAGTCAGTAGAAGTAAAAGAAAGAAATATCAATTTACTTGGCTTTGCATACACAAGTAGCAGCTAGAAAAAGAGAAGGACCAAGTAAACCATGTGAGGAAGTATACTTTGTTTTCAGCAGTAAGTAGGTCTACACAAAGGCAAAATAACTACCTCTGAGAGATCAGCTACTCAAAATCATTGTGAGGGAGAGGGCATGAAAACTAATTCTGAGATGTGAAAGCCAGAGCTGTGGTGGCATGTGGAAATACTGGCATAATGAAGGGCAGAAAGAGAGAGGTGATGAGATGCAGGCAAGTTTAAGTGAAAAAGGAGGCGTATATGAGTTGTACCAAAACTTACTGTGCTGCAGAAAGGAGCACATTCAATAAGAACCAAAACCAACAAGATGTAGAATGAGAGGTGATATATAAAAACGAATGCATATGTAAAAGTGAAAAGTAAAACCTTTAAAAGTCATAGGTGAGGAGGAAAAGCCATGATGAAATGGAAAAATCATGGCAAAATGCAAGTATGTAAGCAGAGGGAAAAGTGCAGAAAATATTGCACACTGATATGTAATAAAAATGTGTAAACAAAAGGAAATTCAAGTAAAAAGACACACAGTTTTATATAAGAAGTAAATAAAACATCCTGGGGAAAAGAATAGTCAAAATGAGGTGACAAATAAAAAATTTAAAAACAGGTAGAAATGAAAAGCTATTATCTGATACAAAGAAGGCACTTGTTCTTTGACAGTAAAAATTAAATGATGCAACATGATGACAAGTGGAAAATAACAGGTGCAAGAATACATGCAGGGAAATAGAAGGTTTTGGGACAGGAAAGTTAAAATAAATGTTGAGCGACAGAGCTCAACATATCTTTAAAGAGCCTGTGTTAGAGGTGAAAATACATACTGAATCAAAAAAGTGAAATGCTTCAAAGAAAAGGGAATGGAAAAATATAATGAGATGTTCAATTTGAGACCTAATAAATTGTAAAAAAACCCCAACGTGCACTAAGAAGATAGATAAAAAAAAGGAGAACCTGAAAAAACTTAACGAGATGATGGAGGAATGGATTATGAGATGGACAAAAATCACATCTGGTGCACATGAAACTTCTCAAAAAACACAAACAAGTACTCATAAGTAGAAAAACACAGTATGAGCAATGCATAGGAACTTGTAAAATGGAAATGTGTAATGGCATTTTAAAGACAAACGGGGGAACAGGGTGTGAATAATGAAGATGCAGAATGAATACAGCATAGTTATGAACATTAAAAGAGGAGACATACAAATCTAAAATGTGTAATGTTACACACCAAAGAATGTAAGTTAAAAAAATCAAACCAGGTGATTCATTCAGGAAAACTTATAAAAAAATTACATTTGGGGACAAACATAAAAGGAAAAATTATTCCCAAAGGAAAAATTCATTAAAAAATGCAAAAATAAAAATTAATAAATAAAGAAGGAAAGTTTAACATATTCAAAATCAGAAATGTGTCATGGCCCATAAAATATGAAACATCACTAGAAATAAACCAAGCCGTGAAATTGCAGGCATTAGGGAAAGTGCAGCTCTGAAAAAGAAAACACAGAAAAAGTGCACAATGTGAAAAGAAAACATGGTAGGACTTGCAGATATGAAAATGTGTGCTGTGAGGTACCACCCCCATCTTCAAATCTCAAAAAATGCAAAGATGGAACTTCATTACGCATTTTTTCAATGGAAATCTAGTATGAGATATAAAATTGAAATTTGCAATATGATATCATTCAAATGCTAATGTGATATTAAAAGAATATATTTACTGAGTTGCAAAAGAAAGCCTACACAGGAGCAACAAAAATTCCAGTCTTGAAAAATCATAGTAGGATGCTAGTAGAAATATATAAAATATTTCATAAGGTGTAAAAAGTTAATTAAAGAATGTGAGGAAAGAAAAATGCACAGGGAAATCTGGAAGCTCACACTCAGAAAACAATGCATAGTCTGTAAGGGGTGGTGAAAAGGAAATTGGCTAATGAGAAATGATACATGAAATTCCTAATTAGATCTAAAAGCACATAATGAGACACTGAAACAAAACCAAGCAGTGAAATAAAAGGAACATGCACATCAAAAAATCAAAACTGGAAACAAGATGCAAAAAAGCATTCATATGGAGATCCAGAATCAAAAAAAGTGGGTAATGAGATATGAAAAGGAAAACTCATAACAGAATTTGGCATTGGGAATACATAATAAGTTGAAAAATGTTAGTGAGTTAAGAAATATAAAGTCAGAGAGAGTAATGACAGGCAAGATCAGAAATGCACCCTTAAGATCAAAGAGGAAAAATTAAATAAGGTTTAAAATTAGGTAGTGAATCCTGTGTTGCAGTGGGAAAAATGCAGAAGGAATTCAGAAGGATTAAATTCGTGAAGAAATACAGAAAGAAAATTCTGTAACAGGTTGCTAAAAATCAGTGTTTGATGGAAAGCAAACCCTTTGGTATATATTGTAATATGAGCCCTGAAATCCACAGTGAGGGTCCGGAAAATGAGTGATGAGATGTGAAATCAGAAATAAAATGATTTGTGATAACAATCATTCATAATGACAAGCAAAAACAAGAATCGAAATGCTAATGCAGTGTGGCATGTGAATTGCTGAAGGAAGTGCAGTAGCTGAGATGCCTAATGGAATATGGAAACAGAAATATATAATGAAGTGTGAAAAGAAAACATGTACCATAATAAAACATGCCTTGCAAGCTATTTTATCTTAGAAGCAGCTTGAAAATGGAACAAAGGAACTGAAATATTCAAGGAGTTCAGGGTAAGAATTTTACTTGAATATTTGAACAGTGGGGTTAATTACAGAGTCACTGGCTGTTGTGGGTTTATTTTACCCTTTTTTTTTTTAGTTTTGAGCTTGCCTGACTTTCTGCTGCGGAAGGGGTCTGACTGCTCACGCAGGAGTTCCTGACATCCAGCAATACAATACTGTAACGTGCCAGCTGCACTCTGTGTGGCATCATCTCATACACGTCACAGGGATAAGATGCACTGACAGGTTATGTAGGGGAAGCAGCCTTTGGGAATTCTCCCTCAGGCGTGTCAAGGCCACCAAGCAGCATATTAGTTGCATAACAGTTTCAGCCCTGAGGCATTTATGCCTTTATGGCATTTATGCCAGGCCACCAGCAGAAATGGATGTTCAGAGGATGACTTGGTGAGATATTTGTTTACAGAGAATCAGACATCAGCAATTTCAAGCATGTCAATAGTACATGTAAACAATGGGCTCAAAGAGGAAGACAAACAACTGCAATATTTTTTGCTACCTCATGCTTTTTCATGCCACACAATACATATAAGGCTAAATTCCCCAAGCAGCAGCAGAGCAGCAGCAGCAGCACCATGTTTGGTCTCGAAGGATGCTCACAAGCCTGGTGAGAGTGCTCTGCTGAAATGCTGGGGCTGCTTGGTCTTTGTGATGCCTTTTGGGGTGTCTCAAGCCATTGGACTCTGACCTTGATTCTCACCTTTAATATTTAATGCTAAAGCTGATCTGTTCTCTGGTACATAACCCAAAGGTAATGTGACATTCACATCATCTCATGCCCCCAGGATATTTCCACCCCACAGGCAACTCATTTTTCCAAAGACTCTTTAGCATGGATAGCAGGTACTGCTCACACAGGAGGCTCATCATACCTGCAGACAGTGCCTGCAAAGAGGGAAACCTCTGAATCACAGGGAAGAGCAAGACTTGGATCATGCAGGATGTGAGCTGGGGAGGCTCACAGGCAGGTTGGGAGGATGCTTCACCTTTACAGTGCTGAGCAGAAGGCTCTCTGGGATCAACACAAGGGTGCTGAAGCAGTAACTCCAGCTGTGCCACACAAGGCCATGCTACCCAAGACAGGTCCTTCACAGGCTGGTCAGAGAAGGCACACCAGAAATGCAGAGTGGCACACACTGTCACCTGGGTTTGGTGGTCTCCTCAGGAGGGGTCACAGTACAGAACATCCACTGCCTTACTCCTGCTGCCTGTCATCCCTGCCACCAGCCACAGAAAAGTCACTGCTCAGAAAAGACCTGGAATTGGGGTTCACAACACTCTTTCCATTTGGAGTAGCTTTTTGGAGAAAGGGTCTCAAACTCTTCCAGTGAGCTGGCTGAAATAGAAGTGCTGGCACTGACCTGTCTTTGGAAAACCTTGCTGCCATGGTATAAACAAGCTGAGTCATCAGTCCTGACTGGGATCAGCCTGGGATGCTCCTGGGGCTACAAAAGGTCAGCTATTAAGCAAGAAAAGCACAAAGTCCTCACATAGATATCTCTAGGACACTGTCATGTTTTATTACTTGTCACTAACAAGAAGTGTTCCATACATTTTGTAACTGCCCATTATGATATAAGGAGTAATTAGATCCTTCATCAGTCTTGTCTTTGTCTCAACAATGTCATATGCTTCCTTAAGTCATGTGTTATGGGCCACTGATCATCTTTTATCTCATGTTGTCATGCAGACAGCTACTTTATATGCTAAATGTTATGTCAGGGTTACAGAGAGGGACACAAATAAATGGCTGGCACACCTTCCTTTCTTTTTCTTTCTCAAAAATGAGAAAGCTGTTAGAAAGCTGACTATCATCTAAGCTTTGGGGAAAACTCCAGCTGACTGCAATAAAATCAGGATTTCACCAATAAAATTTTCTCTGCTTCAGAAACTCTGATCCTTTTAGTACAATAACCTGTAAAATTTGATCTGACAAGAAGCAAAACTCTCAGTGGCATTAAGCTTATTAGAATGCTTAAAAAGCTAAAGTAATACTGTGATTAGTGTGTACTGCATGCATTATGGCCATAATAAATAAGAATACAATCAGCTGCCAGCAGCAGCTGGTAACTTGTCTTATGCCGTAGAGTCAATCCAAATTACTCACTGAGCAGCAGAACACTTTAAAAAATGGATAATGTTTTGGATGAGAAATAACACCAAAATACAGGCTCTGATAGTACAGATAATAAAGCTAACAGCTGAATAGAATGGAGACACTGAATTCACATCTAGACTCCATTATCTTTCCACAGCATGTTTCCCTCCTATATATCCTGCAGCCTCCATTTATACTCTCTGGTAAAACACTATTAAAACCACAGTCAGCCAGCTACAGAAAATGCTCACAGATTGTTTTAAATAAATAAGCATTCAGCAGAACTTAACTTTAATGGTGCAAGAAGCATTTTGTCAGGGTTAAAGACCAACATGAGAACTGTCTATCTTTGATGAAAAATTACCTGTGAGTTGTTTAGTGAGTGTTCCACTTCATGAAAATGTTAAACATTCCTCTTTAGAAAAAATGAAGATGTCATTACAAAATATTCTCCTGCCTTAGTTAAGTGCAAGCCATCTTTATGCATCCTCTGAGCACATATTATTTCTCCTATAAATAAAACAGTCCCAGTTCTTGGAAAGGTACAGGCACACCTTGCCTAAACCTCCAAACAGTTAAGAGGTTATTATAAATTTTGCTTCTAACTCCTCCCTAGCTCACCATTTTGTTTTACCTCTGTGTGATAGATACTTCTGGGGTTCTCCTTCCTGCTTGATATATTGCAGCCAGTGAATTGAACCTGAACAGAAAGTTGCACCAAGGTTAGAAAACGCCTCAAAGAAAAGTGAAGTCTGTGTCTGGGCATTCCTGATTGAAACATACGGAACATGATTTTGCCTTCTTCAGTATTTTAAATTGCCACAGTGCCATGAATCTAGGATGCAGGTGAGAGAAGGCTGGTATTAAACAGCTCATCCTCTGATACATGACCCAACAAAGTTCCATGTGAGTTTACACTGGCAGAGACTGCTTTGACTCCAATCACAGCTGAGTGTGAGGGATTCTCTAGAGACTGTGCTGAATGGCACAAGTGAAAATTAGAGTTCCTCTTGAAGTCGTGACTACCACATTGCACCCTGAATGCATTCACTAACACTTTATTAGAAGTGGGGGCAGGCTTGTTTTAAAATTTTCATTCTCATAAGTAAGCAACAAATTAGATTATTTAACATACAGTTAAGATTGCCTAACACTTTTTTGTTGTATAGCTTGGTGTCTGCTAATTACAATTTTGTGCATCTTAAGCTGTTTGGGCTTGAATTCCTTCATTTATGTGTTTGCTGCATTTGGCTGTTACCTTTCTGGATTTTATCTCGTGTAATACAGATTTTTCCACAAAGGTGCCAAAATACATTTTTCCCCAATCTGAAAATAATAAGAGGGGAAAAAAACAGAAGAAAAATCCCTTTTATAAAATTTTCTTTTAGAAGTTTTAGTACATTTGCAGATGAAGGAATTGCTGCAGTCACTACATATGTAACAAGAAGGGTATTTTTGGCTCTCGAGGTTGTCTAATTACATTAAAATGATGTCTCTAGACATGAGAAATCAAAATTTCACATATATTCAAAGGCTGCCAAATTGTCTAAAGGTGTGGCTTTCACTGAGGATGGTCCATCCCTTTGCTGTTTTACAAATCAAGCAAATGGCAACTACTCCATGAGCCTCCAAGGAGATCCTTAGGTATCTCCCTTCAGTGCTGGGCTGAAAGGACATTGCCTGCTGATCCTCTCCACAACAGACAAGACAGAAAGGTCTCCTCTGAGTTTCCAAGCACTCCCTCCTGTGGCAAAGAACACAAGGAAATCCAGACTTTTCTCTTGGTAGTCCTTTTTGTAATGGCAATGGGATCCTAGAAGCAGACATGGCAACAGAGTCTCAGCATCTCTCCGCAGATGGGAATACCACCAGCAAAATGTGTACATTTTTTTTATTATTTATTTTTTATTGTAAGGGCAAGCTCTTGCACCAGCATCCCTTCTAACAAAGCAACAGAAGACTGTGCTGTGTCTCTTCAAGCCTCAAGCCAGCTGATGAGTCATGTTTTAAGGAGGGCTAACTTTTTTTTAAACATTTCCCTCTAAATTCTAAGGCAATAAGTCTAATTACACTTTATGCTTTAGCGCACTTAGAAGAACAGCATGACTTGGAAATGGCTCTTTTCAGAAAATGGCTTTGTAGAACACATTTGAAAGTGACTGCTTTCCTGAATGCAAATGTCTGAATTGCTCTAATTATCTAACTGGGGAAAAATAGGCTTTTTTTAGACTGCCAGTATCTGAAGAAACTATGAAAGGACAGGACAGTTTCTCCCAGTATTCCTTTTTAGTATGCTTTCTATTCTAGTTCTAAATACAAACAACCAGTGAGATTGCCAGTTCTTTCATTTTGTTATGTAGTAATTAGATGTCTTTCTTTTATAGTTTCTTAAACAAAAAAATCACAATTTTAGTTTTCAGCTTGTAAATCCTAATTGTGCTAATTGTCACTCTGAAGTTTGGAGCCCCTAAAAGTAGAAGCAATGTCTTCAGGACTTCCTATTACCAACCTTGTCTTTAGCCTGACAGGTAAATAACATCCCCGTAGAAAGTACAACACCTGTTTGCATAAAAAGTAGTAATAGAAAGTGTATTTTTAGTTTCTTTTAATGTAATTTCACAGCAGGTAACTGAAAAAAGAAGCATCATGGGTGCATCTCATCTCCTTTAAATTATGATTTAGAGACTAAAACAGTTTCTACCATGCATACAGGTGGGAAGATCATCAGGACTACTTCTAGAGATTTCTGCTTGGTTTTCTGGGGTGGGTATGGGCCAGAGGGAACCAATGCAGCTTTTATTTAAAACTGAAGCAAACATTCAGCTGCAGTAAGTCAGCCCTCACTATTTCTCTGGCTCTCTGAGCCTTCTGTTGACAGTATCAGGCAGAGAAGGACAGCCTGCATGTCTTTCCTAACTGCGAGAGAAGACGTGGCCTGCGGGTAAGAACTTGGTCTTGGTGCTCATTCTGTGGGTACCCAGGAACAGAAGGAGTTATCTATTCTCCTGATTTGCACTCATGAGGAAGCCCTGGTCCCTCAGGCAGTTCCCCAGATGGCTGCAGTGGGAATCTCAGGCTCAGATGGGTCTGAACAGCCCCTAAAGGAGCTGCCAATCCTACAGCTCCTACATCCTTATTTCCCAGCTGCCTCTCTTCCTACTGTCACACTCTTTGCTGTCACCTGCACAATTGAACTCCGGTTTGAGTTGCCAGTCATCAAGATTGTCAGAGCTGGAGACCAGGTCCCCTCAGGTCCCCAGGATTAACCTGGGGTTAATCCTCTCAGTTCCTGCTGCCTCATGACTCTGCAGCCAACAGGACTGAGGGCAGAACAGCGAGGTTCTCTCTGCAGCTTAGCATAGCTCTGGAGCATGGTACATGTGCTGGGAATTGTTACAAGGGTTCCTTAGCATGTAAGAGCAACTAATTGGATAATGGAAGTTCATGTCTACACCTCTGTATAAAATCTTAAGTAAATTAGGTTTTGTGCTTGCCTTTCTTCCCCCATTCAGCGGTTTGCTGTGGATTGGATGAGGAGGATAAACAAATTTGTACATGGCAAGGATAAAGGGAAGACCACCCTGGACCACCCTGTGCAGTCCACTGAGATCACAGTGGCACTGGGAGCATGGGGGAATTCTGGTGAGTCCCAGAGGAGCTATGGCAGGAGCAGTACATGGGCATGGCAGACACAGCTCCAGGCCTCCATGGAGCAGGGCTGCCTGTGCAGCAGGGCTGAGCACGTGTTCTCAGCAGCCATGCACAGCCCTGCACTAGCACTGGGGATAGATACAGGCAGGTCCAGAGCAGAGCCAGGGTCAGAGCCAGCCTGGGGACAAGCCAGCAGCAGCACTTACACTGAGACACACCCCTCTGCACCTCAGGGGTACACTGATGGTGCTCATCCAGGGCAGCCCTGGAGGGTGGCTGGATTATCCCAAGCTCTCTGCAGTGTCCTCTGGGTTCAGCCACAGTCCCCAGTACCCATGTTCCAGGTTCCCTGCAGGGAGATTGCAGAGACACTGTAAGCAATGTTTGCCTCATTTATAGGGTGAAGTTCAGTCCCAGGTGTGGATATAGAAACGAAGAAGTTAGGAGAGAACTGAAAGCATCAAATCCTTCATATGCTTCAGTATCACTACCTCACTTTTAGTAACACTAGGAGGTCCAACTTTTCAAAATAGAGAATAGAGGCCAATGGTGGGTCTATCAGTACAGTAATTTCACAGTAATTCAGTGATCAAAACTAGTAATAATCTTTAGAAGTATCCTCTGGTTTTCACAAAGTAAAGATTTGAGGCTCAGAAGTGATAATATAAAAACACCTGGAGGTATAGTTATCTATGGTTCAGTGAAAAACATTTATATGTTTGTGCAAGTCAACAAAGCCTGGTATAAATCACATAAGTGTTCATTTTTCAATATATCTGCTGCTTTAAGTTCCTAAAAACAAGTCTGAAAACTGAAAATGGGGAGGAGAATTTTTTCCTTGACTCACTTTCTCGTGTCTTCAATAGCACTGCTTAAGATGTGACTTTTTTCCAGAATGGTTTATAGAGTTATTACATAACCTTTGGGTCCTCATAATCTCTAAGGATGTATACTCCTTGAGTATAACATAAAAGCTCCCTTCCAATATGTGTTTCAGACATGAATAGGACACAACATCAACTGATGTTGGAAAGTGGAGTTTTCTTAATCTCACATTATACTACAAAAAAACCTGGAAACAAGAAAACTTTGATACAAAACCTTCCCGAAGGGACTTGAGTTTCAGGTTAACACTGATGCTTCTAAACGAAATACAGACATAGGAGAAGGGTACTCTTCCTAACATGGATTTTTCTAGTGCTTTTCCCTCCATTTCTGCTTTCCTTTCCATTTCTGCTTACTGAACTGTAAATTGCTTAACACAGAAACCATTTTTTTAGGATAGCAAGGGAGATAATACATTAAATTCACCCAGAGACTGCTGTGACTCCATCAACTTGTACTCAGAATAACTTATTAAAAAAATACCTAGTGACTTGGTAGGAAGATTTCTTTTTCTACTGGCACCCTTAACAGTTACATTTTAATCCCAGTATGCAACTGGTTTAAGTGACAACACGATGAAGAAATTATAACTGGTGGTGTGGACAGGTGCAAAGAAGAACCATTCTTTCCAGCTTGAGTAAGAGTAATACATAGTGACAGAAATGTCATTGTGGCAGATGAGACCTCACTGAAGTAGTTCAAGAGATTATTGCCCTGACTCTGTATCTGACTTTAGCTTGATTTATCTGCTCCCTACCCATTAACTGAACAGAATATGCAGCATTGCAGATACTGGGTATCAGCTTGGACTGCTCATAAAACTGTGTCTGCACTACAGCGTCCAAGTTAGAACTGATCATGTCTTCATTACTCTCATTTCTTGCATTAGGTAAGTGAGAAATTGTGTGGGTATGCCTCCTCATATTTTCATTTGCTCTGCAGATTTCCCCTGTATGTATCAGTGAAGTATGTTGACTTCACTGATAACTGAACACTGCAGAAACAGAAGGGTGCCATGGGTTTATTCACTGTTTTCCTATGCAGCAAATTTCTGAATCATTGGTAAAAGTACTTTAAAGAAGAGTTTTAAACCCTGTAATTAAAAAAAATTCTCTTCAAACTTCTCTTTTTAATCAGTTAGCATTTCACTGGAGGGAAACTGTCCATGGCAACACTCCACACATATTAAGACGCAGCATAACCCATGAAGACCTGTAAAAGTATTTTTACACATGCACTGTGTTCAACTAATAACTAAAACACCCAGTGTCGGCTCACTGCATTCACTAAAATAAGATGATTTTTATTGCCCTTCTGTCAGCTGCAGCCACATGGAGATGGTGGATGGAGGTGGTCCTTCAGAAGGAGCCACCTCTCAGGGAGCAAACAGCCTCATTTGGTGGGAGAGTGTTGGAACAAACAGGGCACTTAGAGAGACCTTCCACTGGGATAGCTTCTGCTTGCACTGATGATAACAGAGTGAGTAGGTTGTGGCTGGACAGATGGAGTGCTACTCATAAGCAGTGTAGGGGCAGGTTTGAGACCAGGTGTACAGATTTTTATCTGTTTTCAGACAAACAAATAGAATGATAGGCAAGAGGACAACCATGAACAGAGTCAGTAAAATAACATCCCAATTTCATGAACTCACACTGGTTTGCTCACTTGAACTTATCTATTTTTGAATTGTGCATAGGCTGTCTTGTAGCTGTACCAATTTGCTCCTTTGGCTGATAACAACTTTGGGAAAACCATTAAAGAACAATAAAGGGAATTTATGAAAGGTTCACCCTAAAAATAACTTTTCTATTAACAGAAGAATTAGATTAACACATCTAAATATAAAATAGTATTAATTCAGTTCACAAATAACTTCACAAACAGATGAATTCCAAATATAGCTAGAGAACAGCTGAATATTTCAGAAATAATGACATATTTGTTTAAGAAAAAGCACTGTTGTCATAAACACATCTTACAGCATACAGATCAGCAGAACACCACCAATACACAGCTGCACACATGAGCTTCTGTAAACAAAAAACCACTGCTGCTGTGATTAGAGCAGCTAGAAAAATATAACAGAGATGAACTCTTCTTTTTTGAGAGAAATGGAGAAGAAACTCCCAAAAGTTTCTGAAAGTGGATGGATTTTTTTGCTAACATTGGGACAACTACTGTGTGATATGCTTTCTGACACAAAGCTCCTTCATATCTTTTTAAGGAGGGGCTCATTCTCTTGAAAAGATGATCTTCTCTTGAACCCTCTAAAATATCGCCCACGTTTGATGAACCATCAGGTCTTCTTGCTGTAGGGTCTTTATGTCTCTGGGGTAGATCAAACAGCTGCAACTGCATCCTTGGAGCAATCTTCATCACCACAAACAGATACTCCATGCAGATCCATGTGGATAGAAAGTATCACAAACAGTTACCCTTTCAGTTCTCCATGTGCTGGATAATATTTTTAATTTAAATGAATGAAGACAATACTGAAGAATGAGGAGAAGGTTAAAAAACAAAAAGTTTTTGTAAATATATTGTCTTACAGGAAAAAGGTGTAATCAGTTGAGTCACTAAATTACCAAAATATCACAGCAAACAGAGATTCATTTATGGCAATATTAATGAAGAAGGCAGAAACACCTGAAGGATGTAGCTAGAAAATTCATACCAAAATCTCATTAAATTCTTTACTATTAAATAGTTGAACTGGGCAACATTAGGTCTTAACATCATTCATACCAGGTTGTCCTTATTATAGCCAGAAAAAGAAATATGCTCTGTCATTGGCTGGCTCAGATGCTAAGCTTGTTTTATTTACATGAAAATTTAGATGTAATAAACCATGGTCTCTTCACCTCAGGCAAATATGGTCTCACTGACCTGTCTTAAATAAATTCATTAAGTCAAGTGATCCAAGTATTAATCTAGAAAAAAAGTCTTCAAATTTTGATTGAAGAACCAAATTACTTAAAGAGGTGATGCTGCTGCACCTCCACCTCCCCAGGCCCATCACCTGCAAGGCTGGGATTAAAATGTAACTATTAAAGGGTATCCATCCAACTTAGTCCTAATAGAATTCCCATGACAAAAAATTCTGGGAAGTGTTTCATGTTAGCAATGACGTTGTGCAAAAACTTTGGTTTTTACAATTTCAAGAGACAGTACTAAAACTAGAAAGTCCCACATAGAGACATTTCTGATGGATTTTGTTGAAGAAAGAGGAAGCTACCACTGGAAAGAAGCACAACAAACTGTGGGTAAACAGATACTCTTTGTGGACTTGAAACGCTTGCTCACTTTATCTGCATACCCGAAGCCAAAATCCTGATCTAAAGTACATTCACATTTAGTCAAAATATCTTTGACCCATGTCTAGTCATTTTAATATTAGAAAACTTTTGATGCATTGAATATCCTGGGTGTCTCTCATAGACAGGACTAAGGGACCCATGGGTGCCTTTTGTGCTGTAGTTACTAATACAGTTTAAAGAATTAAAAAAACATTTGAGACAATGTGTGGAATAATCCTTGCTTTCTTTGATTTACTACTGATATTTCAAAGTAAAAAAATATTTCCACTTTACCCAATATGCATCCTCACCAGTCTTGTTTCTGCCATGCTAAAGTCTCATACAGGCTAGGAGAGAGCATTAAGTTGTAATTGTTATGAATAGGAGGTGAAATGTGTAAGTAACATATCAAAATTACATTAGTGCATAGCAAGACATGAAACCCTACATCGCAGACACCACCACGCTACCTAAACAACCACATCCTAAAAACCTCAAGCAGGCAAGACTGACTGTTGAAGATGACTGATCTGGTCCATGATTAAATGTACTCTACCGACTCACATTCTTTAGTTTTAGAAAGCTTAATTCCCTGTTAAAAATTCATTAGCTGACATTCAAGTACACCACAATTTTATTTAATTCTGGATATAGAAGATATATAAGAGGAGCAGATTCAGTGAAAAGAAAAGAAAAATATTGCATTCTATTTTAGTCATTCAGATTTCTTCCATTAAAACTTGGTTTCAAGCCTTATTTTGTTAGAATTTGTCCAGGTCATTAAAAATAACCAACAATTGTATTTAGGTCTCAAGATAAATATGTGCATGTGTTGTGTTTGGGTGGCAAGGTTTTGGTGGGAGGGCTACAGTAGTGGCTTCTGTGAGAAGCTGCCAGAAGCTTCCCCCATGTCCAACAGGGCCAATGTCAGATGGCTCCAGGATGGATCCACTGCTGGCCAAGGGTGAGCCCAGCAAAGATGGTGCTGGCACCCCTAGGATAATGTGTTCAAGTGTAAAAAAGTTGTTTTACAAGAGCAAATGCTGCTAGGGAAGAGAGCAGTGAGAATATGTGAGAGAAACAGCCCTGCAGACACCAAAGTCAGTGAGAAAGGAGGAGAAGGAAGGGAAGAAGATGCTCCAGGTATGGAAGGGACTACCACTGGAGCAGTTCAGGAAAAACTGAGCCCATGGGAAGAACTCATGCTGGAAAAGTTCATAGGGGACTGCCTCCCGTGGGAAGGGCCATATGCCAGAGCAGGGGAGGAGTGTGAGGAGTCTTCCCAATGAGAAAGAAGGAGCAGCAGAGACACTGTGGGATGGACTGACTGCCTCCCCCATTCCCTGTTCCCCTGCATCCTCTTGATGGTAACTGGTGAGTGATCTCTCCCCATCCCTATCTTGACCCCAAGCCTTTTTCTTCCCTGCCCAGCTGAGGAGGGGGAATGACAGAGTGGCTTTGGTGAGCACATGGCACCCAGTCAGGGTCAGCCCACCACACTGCATTTAACACAGTTTTTCTTTTCATCAACACAAGACTGCTCTTTTAGAAAGCACAGACTTCTTCCACAAAAAAAATTTCTGACTTCCCAGAGGAAAATATATGCAAGAGTGAAGAGAAATTTAGGTTTAGAACACCATGTAATCAAGTAAAGGGGAGAGAACACAGTGAAATCTACGAAGTAGTGATAACAGCTCTTCTTCCCTTTCATTTCAAAGATTTGCTAAAGAAAATGCAAATTTTAGAGAGAAAGGTGGGAAAAGAAAATTAACTGGAAATCAGGAGAGAAATGGAGTGGGGGTATTACCTTTCATTTGATTTTTCACATGCAGAACTCATGTAAATTCTCAAGAGATATAAGGTGTCTTCGGTTTGAGTCTTCTGATGGCAATGTATTTTGTTGAAAATCTCTTCTTCCCTATGTGGTAGGTACACTCATCCAACAAAATAATTATGGAGAAAATTATTACAGCAGTAACACTTATAAGACAGGCAGAATGTCTTTATATCTGCAGTTTCCCTCTTGAGGAAGCTCAATTTGTATATGAATTAAAAAGCCTTGTCATCAGCTACGTGGATATTCACTGCTCTGATGCTGAAGAAGCTCCTTGACTCAGCACATGCTCCTCCACTGCTTCTTGCTTGTGGCTCGAACTCTGAGCACCAACATCCACACCTTTGAGATATGTCCTTTGAACGTCCTTCATTTTGAACAGTGAAGTGAAAAGTCCTCCTTGTAACCTTCTCTCGTGCCTCCTCCTCCACATGCAGCACTTCCTTACTTGACTCCATGCTGAGGCCTCTCTTCTTGAGCATACTTCAAGAATGTCTTATTTCATTATTAAGTCTGTTCACATGGATCTTCTCATAATTAGGTGGATACCGTCTTCTAGTAGACCCTCATCCTCACCTAATGAAGTGCCATGATTAAATAAAAAAGCTTTCTAAAGATGTCAGTTAGCTCACCACTGCAGCAGTACAGACTGGGCATAATAAAAATTAATGTCAATTTTAAATTAATTTCAAAAAAATTAAACATTGTCACTATAGTTCTTCTAGTGGTGCAACTGCATTCTGAAATCCATGTCAGTTGAATGCTCATGGAAGATGGCGAAATTACAAACTCACAGAATGGACTTTTGCATTTATGCCCAGAATGGACAAAGTGTGTTGCTGAGAATCACATACACATTTACATTTTTTCACTACAGGCTTAGACAAGCCATTTAAGGCAAGAAAGTGAAGGTAAGTAACATCCCATTTATATATGTATTGAGCCTTTTGCCTGTGTAGTAGACTGAAGTGTGGTCACTAAAAAGCAGATACAGAACTGTAGGAAAGTTCTCTCATTCTTGACGCTAACCAAGGTTAATGTGGCAGCTGGGAGGTGAAAAAATATCAATCTCAGTTTTCATTTGAACAGCCAGATTTGAAAGGCTGTTTTCACCATCCTGTAGTGAATGAGATTGTGTGAGATGGAAAATCTAAGAAAAAGGAATGAAACACTTCACTTGGCTAAAAAGCTCTTTCTCAATGTCACAGTAATGTGACATTAGTCCAGTCCCAAAATAGAAATTCTTTCGCCTTGCTGACTGTAAAGTTTTTAAACTATTTTTAAATATTGTCTTGATAAAAATAAACATGGTCTGGATATCTGTTAGGGATCTAAATTAAAACCACAGTCATTCATGACTAGTCTGCTAAATGATCACTTTTAAAAGAAAAAAAAAAAACCCTATTAAATATTAGCATGAAATTGATATTGAAATTAATACATTCAAGCTTTTGCTTGGCTCCATTTCTTTGTGTTTTCCTGCTTTAAAACATTTGCTGAGCCAAATATAGGATTTACATATTTCATTATCCAAGTCATTAGGATGCTAGCTTGGGAGAACAAATGGGATAACATAAGTATGATTACAGCTTATCAAATAACACAGCATCAAAAGAGAACAACAGAAAATTTCAGTGCAGCATAGTGTGCACTCATCTGCAACACCAGTGGTGAAGCCTTCAGGTTGTTTGTCTGCCTTGAAATCTGGAAACAAACAAGGGATCGAACTTCCAGTCATGTGCTCAACTTCCCTTCTGAGCACATAATTTGGGGACCACATTCTCTGGAGTTGTTTGTAAGTAAGTTTGGAACACTTTGCTTTTTCCTTCCCCCCAAATGAACAACCAGTTTTCCTGTGAATCAAGGTAGCTGCCAAAATGCTGAATACAGACTCCAATGACCCTGTTGAAGGTAGCTTGTTAGATACAGAAGGAAAAATACTCATCTCAATCAGCAAAGGGAGAGAAGGAATGTCAGAAAAGTCCATCTTGTTACAGCTGCTTCTTTGTAATTCTGCTTCAAGTAATAGGAAGACACTGTTGTCTTCTTGTCGCCCTGGTTTTTCTGAGCTTTTCTAAAGCCTTCTGCTTTTTTCATAAAATGCAGCCAGTTCTTTAGTTTCTGCACAATATTGGGAGTCAGTTTTTCAGTATCTCATGCCTTGGAACATAAACAAACCTTGTTTCTGTTCACTGTCTTTTGTTTACATATTTCTAGCCTGAAAATAATGCTGATTGACAGCTGGTCTGGCCAGTGGGGTGAAGGGATAGTAACTCCAGTAGCCAATCCACAACCAGACCCACAAATGTATAAAAGTCAAAGAAATAAAGAGGCTCACCCTCTTTTTGGGGAGCAGCTCTTGCACTGTAGACCTTTTGCCTCCGCGTTGACATTTCACGTGTCAGTTGACACGTCTTCTAGTCATACCCATTACAAACTGTGATGGGAATCCATGACAGGAAAAGATGATGAGGAACACACAGGAGAGAATTCATCAGTGCTGGAGCTGGAGAAGCCTGAGCAGCAGCCAGGACTGCTCATACCCAGTTAATAAAATTCCTCAGCATATGAGATTGCCCAGTGTTTCATCTCTTAACGTGTGCTGTAATGGTGAGTTGGAAGACATGTCTACGGCACAGCTCTAGTTAGAAGACACTATGATCCTGGTGAAATGGGAATCTTGGAAGGGAATAAATCACCGGATTGGAGTAGCTAAAGCAACACGTGGCTTGCAAACCAAGAAGCTCAAAGCTTTGGTAAGGCAGCAAGAACTTTAAAATAAACAAGGTAATTGTGGCAGATGTGGAGATACAATGGCTGCCCTGTGAATGTTACAACAATTTCCAAATACAAGGCTGGTGTTAAGTGCATCTTCAAGGTGACAGACACATTGTGCAGGCCACTGCATAATAGCCAGGGACAACAATTTAGAACCATTTTTACAGCAGACACACCACCTCAGAAGCTACAGACTGACTGGGAAAAGCAGTTTTAAATTGTTCTTCAAAGAAGGCTTTTAAAGCTGTATAACCTTTAACACTTGTTACTATTAGTGAGGTAAAAGCCTCCATCATAAATCACTTTAACTGAGCACTCTAAACCAAATAGTGCACAACACTTTTTGCTACAAAATACCTTATCAGGCTACATAAACACCTATAACCATAGCTGCAATGTCTGCCAGCTGCCTGCTGCTGTGTGTTGACACAGTCAGGATTAAAATAAAGACTGACCACACAACAAATACATTTTGTTTTAGGAAGTTGACTGTAAAGTAGAATCTACATCCCTGTAAGTCTCTGATGTTTTAATAAACCACATCAACATTACAGAAGCAATTTGTTACAGGGGTCCAGCCTTGTAAAGGAACTATATTGGCCAGGCTAGCCATGGTGTACCTGGTATTTCATGCATTCCTGCTATGTGTGTCACAGGTGTAGGCTCTGCAGCCTGCCATGTATTCTGTGTTGGAAGGAGGTATATTCCATATACCACGAGGAATTCCATACACTTCAGCTGGAGAAAGGCCAGACATTTTTAAAGGCTTTGGGAATTATAAAGTCACATATTGAAAGTCTCACCCAAGGTACTGCAGAAAATATGTTTGGATGAATTTCCAAGTATGTGTTCCAAGGCTGGGGAAGCTGGAAATAGTAGAAAATCAAGGAGGGCTTGTAACTAATTCACATACACAGGAAAGCTTTTAAAGAAAGAGACTTGTCATGTCTTCTGGCACAGGGCAGCCTGTGTCTCTCCTTTTAAAAGATGAGGACATGAGGCACCAGGCAGCAGTCTGGCTTTGAAGAAGAAAAAGAGCAACCCAGGCCAAATGGTACAAAAGAAATTGAAAGCCTAGGGAAGAAAAAATATCTGGTCTAAACACTGGACAAGTAAATGAGATAGATAATTTAAAAGGGGATGAATTACATTTAAAGGTCCTCAGGAACAGTAGTACAGCAAATCAAAGCTGGATTTCTTTGAAGCATTGAGAAGACTATGGAGATGACTCCACTTTCCACCATGGCAGTCTGTATCTCTGGGCTTCTCCATAACCAGGACTAGGGAAGATTAGAGAGATCTGAACACATGTGAAAACTAGGCTTTCTTGGCAACAGGAACCTTCAAGGCAGTTATTATCCATGGCCTGCTGTGTGTGAAGAGAGTGTGGGTGGCACACAGTGTGCATTCAGGACCTGTTGAGCCTTTACACAGAGCCAGCATTAAATACCTGGTTGACCAGGTGGACATGAAAGGATTCAACAAAACAGGCAGGAAGCCATGTCAGCAAACAGGGAATTTTTCTTCTGAGACAGCTGCTTGAGTTTTTTGTAATCATGGTGACAGATAGCAAGGCTTTTAGCAGTAATTATGCTCAGAACCCTTTCAACTTCAAATGGTAAGATTTAAATTCTGTGGTTCTATATGTGGATGATGAACAAACCCCAGTGAAAACCACGGCAGTTTGACTTTAGCAATGGCTGTGGTGTAAGAAAATACCTGCAGCTCATACAGAGGATTGGCATCCATAGGAAAGACCACATATATTCTCAGCCAACAGGGAATAGTTCAACCCTGGCTATAACCAGTTTACCTTCAGCCTGTCTTCCAATCAGTATTGTGTCCCTATTCCTTGAATAAAAGAGAAAAAATTAGAACAGAAATACGTTTTACAAGGGCTTTGACCATCACTGTTAATATGATCGTGTACAGCAATATTTGGCAATATGATAGAGACAAACCAGAGGAGATTCAAGCCTTTTGACTAAATGTGAGATGGACACCATAGAGCTCTCACTGTTTTGTTTTCTTTGGGTTTTGGGTTTTTTTTTTTGACAACCCCCTATGCCAGAGAATCCTTTCGAAGCACATGCCCAAGGTGGTACATCCCAGAGCACACTAACAGGTCACTGGTCCAGAAGGACAGGTCACTCATCAGATGGGGGGATATCAGGCTCCTAAGCCTGCCCTGACAGAAAGGCAGGATGCTGGCCTTGGTCCTTCCTCTTTAGCCCTGAATGACAATGCTTTTTACAGTATGTACATAGATGCACTGACAGAAAAAAAAATCAGTTCTTGTACTTAAAGACTCTTATTTCTCTATGTGACTCTTGTCTCTTATTTATCCATGGTATAGCAGCAAGAAGAGTCTGGCCACATCTTCCTTACATTCTCCGGAGGTGTTTTTACACACTTAGTACTCTTAAGCCTAATCCTCTCCTGGCTCAGCAATCCCAACTCTCTCAGCCTCTCCCCATACCAACACTCATTAATATCTTCAGCTAAATTATCCATAAATTTAATTACAAAAATATTTGCAGAGCTCTTCTGGAGGTTTTTTATTCTCTTTTTCTTTTTCTTTTTCTTTTTCTTTTTCTTTTTCCTGTTCAGATACAACAATTGCAAGCAATTTTAACTAAGCATGAGGCTGTCAGGCAGAGCAAAAAGCAAACAGTTGGCATTCTCCAGGACTTTTCACAAAGCAATTTTTTCCACAGCTGCTGTGCCTTGTCAGAATAGCAGTAAAAGGATGGTTCTAACAGTAACCAAATCACAAGTGATCCAAAACAGTTGGGAAGGCTGTCAATATTTTTAATCAATGACTACCTTCTTGACATATATCATCTCTGCAGCTTCTGAAGGTGCTTTGCTCCTATGACCCACTTCTTGTTCCTGACAACACAGCACTGCTGTTCTCAGGATCTTTTGGGGTGCATCACTGTCTGTATTTGTGCCATAGTCCAAGATGCAATTCCTCAGCAATTCAAAATTAATGTTTTCCCTTTGTTTCATTTATAGTGATGCCTTTAACTTTCATACAAATCACAGAAACCCATAGGATTTGAGTGCTGATGCTGCAAACTCTACAGTAAAGTGCTTGTCTAGCAGTGTTTCACTCATCAGGGCACCTAATTAGTCACCACCTTTGGGGTGTCTGGTCCTCTAAACTATTCATGAAAATCTTCAGAGGCTGTGTCATGATAAAATTGGTGCCACTGGAGGGTACCTAGGATCTCATAAAGCTCTAAGCCTGTGTATGCCAGGGCAAAGCAAGATGTTTGTGCTGTGGTCTAGAGTCACACCTTTTTAGACACTTTGCCATGCACATCCCCATTGACAAAACCACAAGTGAACACAGTGAAAGTGAGAAAAAAGAGGCAGTCACATCATTTTCTTGGTTCCAGACAGGACAGGGTTGATTTTTGCAGTAGCCAGGAGGGGCCATGACAGGGACACAGAAGTTATTCTGTACTACCTCACATCATTTCCTGGGTGAGGGGAAGGGATCTCTTCTGGGTCTGTGCAGGGTGGCAGAGGGAATGGTCAGGTATTGTTTACCTCTTTCTTGTACCCTCTGTCATTCATATTGTGGCTGTTACTGTTCACTTTCTTATCTCATGGCTGTTTCCAGTAAACTGTTCTTATCCCAACCCATGATCTTCACCTTTTGTGCCTCCAGTTCTCCTTTCCAGCCCTCCACAGAAGCGAGGATGGAGGGAGGGAGCAGCACATGGTTTAGAGAGCTTTCAGCAAGAATACTAAATTGGAGAATACCATTCTTAAACCATAACAACTCATATGGTTCTTTCCCCACTGGCAGCAATAGTGTTTGCTTTCACCAGTCCAAAAGGCCATCAAGGTATTAGCACTCTCAGAAATAACTTTAGGATGCCCAAAACAGTATTGTTCTGTTTATGAAGTGATGATGATTAGTAAAATCTAGATAATGTATCTTCTCACCATACAGAGAAAAGGCACAGGTCCCTCTGCCCAGAAGCTCACTGCAGGGATCAGCAGCAGTGTCAACTCAGCTTCTTTTGAAGGTCACACATCTCCTCCTTACTACCTGTGTGACATGCCAAGAATTTTTCAAGGACTAATGTGTGAAGGCACTAGTAGTCCCTAATTGCACCAAGCACACCCACTCATGTCCACAGCCCAGGGGCTCCCTTTAAGTTCAGTTCTGGGCCCTCAGCCCCTCCCTTAGTTATGTATTGCATGCCTGTCCCTAGCCTTGTTTCTGTAGTCCTGTTTGTCTCCCCTGGCTGGACCTTGGACCTGTCTTGTTCACCTTGCCTGTGCCTGTTGCTCAGAACACAGACTTGTGCCTGCTCAGGTCTATTGTTCTGTGGATCACCACTTCTTGATGGACAATAGTCTTCTGACTAGGTCTGCTACAAACTGCATACAAAACACAAAAGAAATATAAAAAATGTTAAGTCCAATTACCAAGCAAAACCCTGTTCTGTTTATTTCAGTATCTACATATGGTGGTTGTTATTTGGAGGTGGAGTTGTTTGGAGGCAGCAAGCACAAAGTGCAGGAGAGTGCACCAGTATTTTTAGCTGCTCTGCAATGAAACAGTTTCTGGTGCAAGTGCAGTTTATGGATGTTGGAACATTGTGCTTGCAGGGGATTTCCATTAAAATCAAAACAAGATGCTATTTCATACTGGCCAGCCGCAGTGAGATGGCTGATGCCCTACAAAAACAGCCTTAGAAGCTGTCATAATTTGCATTAAATGCATTTGGTATAGTAATTTAGGAAAGACTGGGAATATGGGAACCTATTAACTGATAAAATATAATTCATGTTGGGGACAAACAGAGCCAATAGGGTGCTCGAGGACTGTGTGATACGAAGTTCATTTTTTACAGAGTTTTTGGTAAAAAATGTAGATGAGCCACTTGAAATGAGAAAGGCCACCATGACCTCACTGAACATCTTTCAACTCAAATCTTATTTTGAAATGTGCGTTCATAATTTTGCATATTAGCACTACAGTCTTAGACAGGAGAAATACAAACAGGAACATGCAGATGCAGATGCAGCATCGTTTTCTATCCAGCGTTCTACTCTCACATTTTCATCACCATCTCTCTCATAGCATGGGAGATGATCCTCACCATTGTCACACTCAGAAGTTTCACCTGTTATAGGAGACAAGGCAGTCCTTGCACATCAAAAATTTTCTCTTTCATTGCTACGGACTGTTCTAAGGCCTACTTCTTCTCATCAGACAACAGACACTGGGTTGTATCTGATCCTGATTACTCTCACCAAACTGGACACTGGCCTGCAGATTGGGTTCCTGTCTCCACCTGGACCTGACTCATTTGACTTGACCTTTGGATCTGACTTATTTTCTGACCTGGTTTCCACCTCTGGGGCTTGCCTTGCTCATCTTGCTCAGATAGTTCAGGGCTGTGATCCGGACAGTTAGGCACCAGCCCTGCTGACCCCATTGTCTTGCTCAGCTCATCCTCCCTGAGAAAGAAGCCTGTCATCACTGTTCCCTGGCACACATAATATTATTCATGCTGAGGAATGGATTGTATAGTTTTGGTTTTGAGCAGCGTTAAAAGAAGGATGGGAGGAGGAGTGATGCTCACAGGTCTAGGACCACAGTGCTTGGGAATGGCTGTTTAGTTTCATGAATTAAAAAATATCTAAAGGTTCCAGGAAATGGGTGCTGGGGCTTCCATGCACATGGGTTAGGACTTACTCTTGTGCCCATCTTATCCATACAGGCACTTACCAGGTAGAGCTAGCTGTAATATTGACAGTCTTAGACATGTTTGTACAATGAATGACAAACCACACAAAAATGTCTTGGCACAAAATCCTTCCTGACCCCTTAGTCCTGATGATCACCGTGTAAAAGGAGGAAATCCAGGACCATTAGACACGAGAACAGCCCGCCACCATTTTTCCTGTCACACAAGGTAATGACATACATTAACACACAGCAGATACAACAACAAAGGAATACCACTTTGTTTGCTTTTCCAGTTCATGGACCCCCCCCCTCCAGTCAGGTAGAACTTCTGTACTACTCAGAGAGTTCTGGAGCTATCAGATCTGTCACTGCTGTGAGAATGGCAGGAAAACTGATTTTAGTGTTTCTGTTACTTGCTAATAAGCTTAGAATTGAGGATAGACAGCATACAGTATCTTGAATGTTTTTACAACGTAGAAGTCAAACACAAAGTGGATAAAAATATCACCCTATCAATATGCAGATTAGTGACCCTTTTAAAAAATGTCTCCACATTCATAGTGCTTAGATTTATTAGGGGGCATGATAAAAAATTATATATGCTGACAACTTCAGAACTGATCACAGAGTCCATGCTCAAAGATTTGATGTATTCCCCCTACCCCAACCACTTCATAAGCAGTGAAACAGTGCCTGACCAAATCTATATTCTTTTAACTGTTCTTATTTTCCCTAGCCCTAAAACTCTGAACTTCTAATTCCCATTGACACACATATTCCATACCAACCATGAGCTGTACTCCCTCCTTCTTCTCTCCTGCTTTTCATGTGAGCAGTGAAGGTGGAGTGTATCTGATGGGTCCTTAAGTAACCACCAGAGTGTGACAGGATCATAAGAAAAATTAGATCCAAAAGAGAAATGTGATGGGATGTAGGAATCCATTAACTACTACCCCCTGGGCTCTAACTTCCAACCTGTTCTTTACCTTTCAAGACTGTGGGAGAGAGTGTTGAGAGCTTTCCTGAAGTTGTGAGAGATGACATTCGCTGGTTTCCCCTCCCCAGTTCCACACATGCAGTCATTCAGTCACAGCAAGCAAGCTGTGGGTAAAGTATAACCTACCCTTGGAAACTAATTCCATACTCACTGTTTCCAGTAATCTTCTGCTTGTTTGGAGAAGTTCCAAGGTGACTCACTCCATGACTTTTACAGAACCAAAGTGAAGTTCTGTTTCTCTGTGTTGACTTTTTGAGATGAGTGCATCTTTTCTTCAGTTATATCAGGAATCTCCCCTGATCTCCCAAGCCTTCAAAACTATGGATCATGTTCCTGCAAAGACACTGGCCAGTTGTTTTGGTATCCTTAGACAGAGCCCATTAGGGTCCCTTGGACTTGTGGCAGCTGAGCTCTCACATACAGTCCCTGACTCAATCATCACCTACTCTTGGAAGTTCCCCACTTCCTTGAACACTTTCACTAAGCAAAGAGGACTGGGAGACATTGCTGGAGAAGAGTGAGGCTTTGAGTACCTCAGTTGTTTATTTTATTAAAACAACTGACCCACTGAACAATGTCTTGTTATGAAAGTAGGATTAGAAGTTCACGGTAGCCTTGATGTCCTTCACCAGTTTCAACTACAGCTGAGCTTTGATTTTTCTAAACCATCCCTGCATTCCTGGGCAATATTTCAAAAGCCATCATTTATACCCTGTAGCTGCTTCTTCTGCCTCTAGATGTTTTTTTGCTCACTAAAGCCTCCAAGTGAGCCTGGTCCTTCTGCTGGTGTATAAAGATTATCAGATAGAGTGGAAGAATTATTTTCTTCAGCCTACCAGTCCCTCTCCAGAGGAGCTCCTCTCCTCTTCCAGAGACCACAGACTCTTTGCCACAGCAGCCCACTGCTGGCTGATGTAGTGCTTGGGTTACCAGTTCTGCAAATCTGCTGCCCAGCTGGTGGGAGCCCAAAATCCCCCCTTCCATGGGATAGTGCTATTCCTGAGGCAGTGACCAGCCTCTACCTGTGCAGTTGATGGGGTTCCTGTTGACCCAGTCCCCCAGCATCAGGGCTGCCCACCCTGCAGCACAGCACCTGAGCTCTCACTGGGTACCACCAGCAGCTTCCTCTGAGTGCCATCTGCCTCATCATCAGGGGACGATCCAGGCTGGAGGAGGAGACTGAGGTTCACGCAGTCAACCTCCTGCTCAAAGAACAGCCATAAGACCAGGCTGCATCACCAAGGGTTTGGTCTGACCTTCAACAAGACTTCAAGGACAAACCTCCAAGGATGAAAGCAGCAAAGTCTTTCTGGACTACCTGTTCCACTGATTTTTTTTGTCCTCATGGTGAAAAAGCTTTTCCTTCTATCCAGCTCTCCCCTTTTAGGGGTACAATTTTAATGAAGCTTTCCTGTTTTCAAGTGTAAGCATTACTGTGATTGTAAGCAATTATAACTGGACTAATAATAACCAGCCTGTGGTGTTTTCATTAGATTTTTAATTAGTAACAAATAAAAGTGAGCTTGTGTTTGTCTCTAACAACACCTTGAGTGGAACAACAGATGGGAAGGAGCAACCTGTGCTGATAGAGGGTCAGTATGAAAACGAAAAGCTTCTCTGCTTCATCTATGGGAGTAGATCAAATCAAGCCTCTGATAAGGGTGTTGCACCTCCCTATTTTGCCCTACCCTGCACTGCAAGTGTCTATCTCACACTTCTGACTCAAACCTCCTCACACAGCATGTGAGAAGAGACACTTTGGAGCCCAGAGAAGGCTGGCTGAAAAGTAAAGCAAGGGAGGGCAGCAGGGATTTGAAGGACCTGCATGTGGAAAGAGCAGGCAAAACCAGCTGAGGATGCTGCCCAAGGCTGCCTTGGGACTATGTCAGTTCTGGAAGTTGGGTCCTCTCCAGGTGTGAGAAGAGGGAGAGGGAGGTTATTTGCCGCGGGAGCTCCTCCTCAGGGTGGAAGTACCTCCACAGATTAGCCACAAAAGTTGCTTCCAGGAGTGCAGAGATGAACTTTAGTTGTGTGGCCAAGATACAAAACACCAGTTTTGGTGGTTTAGCAGTGTCCTGAGTGCTCCAGCAGTAAGGAGTTGGCTGAAGTCTCTGGGCAGGGACAACCATGTCAGTCTGGTTAGGAATACAAGCATCTGAGCATCTTTACAGATGCTGCATTATCATTCCTCAGGAGGCAGTGCTCTGGTCTGTGAGGTAGCTTGTTTTGGTTTATCCATAATCCCCAGCAGCTGCTGCTATGACTGCTGTGGTTGCCATGGGAGACTGTCATTTGAAGAGATGGTAGCTCTCCACCACCCACAGAAGCATGTGCCAAGTTTCTGCATAGGTTGTCCACTGTGACCAAGCATCTGTCTTTAGAAAGGCTCCAGGTTCTACCCCAAAAGGGACTGTAGGAACCCCATTTAATGCTTACTGGAGCTCTCTTCTGGCATGTAACCCAACTAAGACTGGGGATGCAACAGCAGGTGGCAAATCACTGACAATCTCTATCTCTAGACTTCATACTGGCAGTTCACATATACTTGGGAAGATTCACTTGATGCTACACACACCTTCACCCCCCATATACACACACTCCTGGTCCATCTTCCCACACAGGGTCCTCAGAATGAGGATCTTCACTTCTTCAGGATCCCACATAGCTCTAAGTTGTTTCTCTTGTCAAAGGCTTAAAAAACAGCCTCTGAGAATTGGGTTTTCACAGCACAGTGCAAAGGGTATTTTTTTCATGACATGCAGATCTACATGGAAACACAAGACCTAATGGGAAAGAGATGGATGAGTGAAACACGGGGATTTTTGCCAAGATGGCATGATGTCATTAATCCTGGGAGCTAGGCACATTTCCTGGCCCAAACCACGTCTGAGTGTATTTTTAGTCACAGTTTAATTCACTAGTATAGTCTGAGTCTGAGAGTCTGTCCTCCCAAAATTATATTTATATTCCCAGCAGGAATCTGTAGAGGGACTTATTCTATTCAATATGTTTATAACCAATTTGGAGAAAAAAAATTCGCTATGAATTCACTGAGTTTTGGAATAATACTAAACTCTTTGGAATTTCAGAGACTTAGGTCTGATTTAGATGTTTGTGTTGTTTGTGATTGTCCCAAAATAGCCACCAGAGTTGGTATACTGGACTGGGGGGGACTTCATATCCCAAAGCCCTGCACTCACTGCTGTTCATCCCAAGCTCTCTGGGAGCTGTCTTCTGCAGCTGTAGGGATTGGCCCTCTTGGCATCAAGATTGATCCTCTGCAGATTCGATGTTGACAGGGACAATCACAGACTGATGCTGTTCATGGAATTCAAAATCACCTGGAGAGTTTTATCCATGTCCTCTTCACATTTCCCAGTCAAAATAGCATGGATATTCACATACTCTGTTTTATGAAGTTGCCTCGGAGTTCCTTGCAATTTAAACAGTCTTTGAATACCAAAATACATCACTTGCAAACTTTCACTGTTCACCACCATTTTTAATGAAAGCAATGAAGATGATGGACAAATCTCAGATCTTGATCTAATAGCAACCCCTGGGATGCGGCTGCTGATACTTTTCTATCCTGGAAAATGACCATCAACCCTGCCTTTACCTTAGAAGAGGTTTCAAACTATAAGAAGGCCTTCTTGGCAAACCTGCAGCATGGTCATCTCTGTCTGTATGGGTATCTCATTCTGCATTTATCCCCTACAGAGTGACAAAGAAACAATGTTAAACCAAACCATGAGAGCAGCGTTAGGTTTTAGGCAGCGTTCAGAGAGACACTGAGGATGGAGTGCTGTAGCCCTTCTTTACCCTCCGGAGCCAGAGCAGTCACCATCAATGACAGAGCACCCAGTCCCAAGTGCTTGCTTTGCCAGAAGTGCCAACCAAAGGGTCACAGAGTGCTCTGCTAGTTCTGGCTCTGTGAAGGAGGCAGTGAGCAGGACTCTGAAATCTCATGGATGTAGTGCATGTAAGGAGCAGTGCCCTGCTCTATTCCAAACATCCAAGCATTTAAGTATAGTAGATTGCCCTCAGTGAGGGACAGAGGACAGAGTTCCACATGAATTGACAATTAAATAGGCACTTAATGAGGTACAGCAGGACTGACTGCTCTTTACACCTGTGACCACATTGGAGTCAGCACAATTAAATGTCTTTTCGAGAAAATGCTCAAAACACGGCATGCCAGAGCATCCTGTACCATCCTCCTCTTGACATCATGCCATGAGTCTGTGAGACAGGAGCTTATCCTGGAAAACAAAAGGGCTTTGTGAAGGTCCATCTCTGAAAGAGGCAAAGAATGATTTGTACTTTGGTTATCCCAAAGCAGTGTCGGGGAGCAGGATGAGTGGTACTGCTCAGAGAGACAAACCAGAAACAGTACAGAAATGTGAGGGTGTGTACAGCCCAGGCAGTGTCCCCACCAACAGGGCACAGTCCCACAGGACCTGCACACATGGACAGGGCAGGATGCTGGTAATGGGCTCCATCAGCAGCCCCAAGGAAAAGGAAAGCCATCCCCAAGGTTTGGGGATCCACTTAGGAATGGCAGGACCACAGGCAGGAGTGAAAAGAATGTTACCTGGTGCTTCTGTCCAAGGTCTGCTCTGAGGAGGAGCTGGAGACCACCGAGTCCATGGCACAGCTCAAGCAAGAACTGAGGACCTAAGCTTCAGCTTAAAAGAGGGCCTGGGTGCCCTGGTCAAAGAGGTGAGTGGCGTCCTTGGGTCAGGCTGGCAGGGGCCATTAAAGCCTACTGGTGCTCTTAGGGTCCTGAACATCCAAAATATTGGGTCTTCCTATAGCAGAGAGCACTGTTTCCTCTTCAGCTTTAGGTAACATTTTCAGACAAAACTATTCTACACAAATTTTTGGCTGTGTTGAGTTCTCTTAAACATGCATATTTTAGCAAGTGAGCTATTTAAAATGATCTTCAAAACTACTCTAAGTTTTAGTTCTGCCCTAAATACAGACAGACAGCTTGGATGATGATAGGATTACCACAAAATTAGCTTGTTTAAATTCAATGAATTTTGACCATGGCTCTTTAGACGCTGACAGCTGTTAGCGCATGGCTCTACTTCCCTCATACTTCAAGCTTGCTTCTTTTTGGAAGAGGTCTTATCTACTCACTTGTGGAATCTTTTCAATGAGATTCCAGATTGGAAGTTGGAGGTGGATTTTTGCAGCTCAGTCCCAAATACTTGAAAATGGAAGTATTAATTTTCCATTCTCTAGGGCTGTACAGACAGCAACTAGATAATGAAAAAACAAGTATTGGTTCTGACTTAAATTTCCAGGCATACATATCAGCCACAAGGAAGCCTGGGGCTAAGTGCAGTAAGGCAAAGTTATTTGTCTTACTTCAGGGACATGCAAACAAACCCACTGTGATTTATTACTACTGACAAATTAAATTAAATAGATAGAGAATATCCATTGAAGAGGTACTAACAAGTGCAGGAGCAATACACCAATAGGTGAGTAATACAAATAGTCTATCAAAATTGAATACCTGATGTAAAGGCAATTTGTTATTCAGTACAGTTGAAAAATCCAAGTATCTTTTCCTTTTTTTCACAGAAAATTTTTCAGAGTGAACTATACAAAAACCAACAAAAATAAGGTTTTGTCCTAATTATTATAATCTAGATTTTCAATTAATTCTGTTCTGTTGAGCAATACTAATTTTAGTCAAAAAATATTTACTTTTTCAAAACCAGAACTCTTAACTGCATTGAATGACGTCTTTACTTGTTCTTTACTGCCAATATACAGTGAGTACTTCCATTAGGTATTTCATGTCTGTTCACATTTTTCATCTTTATTATCCTAACGTCTTTCTTCTATAGATGTGTACTTTGAAAAATTCACAAACCCTGGGTGATGCTTGTAAAAAATATTTTTTATGGCTTATTCGTTATTCAACTTTCCTATCTTCCTAAACCTAAATCATGATCACATGCTTGCCTTTAGAATACACTCTCTTTGCCCAGTAAATTTAGTGATTTTTATCCTTTTAAAAATCTATTTTTCCTTTTCTAGCACACTCTAGCTGACATATTGATCAAATAAGCTCTCTTCCCAATCTTTTTCCATGAGAAGGGGGTCCTAGAAAAGCAAAGGCACCTGAGAATCCGGACCTACAAAGTTAATTTTTGTCCCAAAGGCTGATCCCCGTCAATCCTGCCATGCACAGACCCTCAAAGTGTCATCAAAGGCCACAAGTAGTGAAACTACCTGCCATGCTATCTGGACTTTCACTACAGAAACTGGAAGTAAAGAGCAACCTGAGCTTGGGACCTACAACTTGGACTGATTTTGCATTTGATCCCTTTTGTTTCTTCCTCCACCTATATTACCTCTGCCCTCTAATACCAGACTCCACAATCCCAAATTCTATGGACCTGCCTTGATGCTAAAGCCTCAGACCTGCTGCACTATTTTTACAAATAACAGAGGAAGATTTCCAGGTGATACCACTCAGGCATCCAGAGGAGGAACAAGGAACTGCAGTATAAAGCTTGAAAATCAAGACATTCATGCAAAATCTACACATCAAATTACTAAATGCATAATAATTTTCCTCAATTTTAAGCCTTCCTGTACCTGCTGATGAGTTTTTTCCATGCAAATCTCTGAATGCTACTTAGGTAACTAGAAACTTGAGATTCAGAGTTCTGTATCTTCCACTTCACCAGTTTGGCTGGATTTTGAGAACCATTGGCTCCCTTATTCCCCCAGTTAAAAGAGAAGACATTTCTCCCTACTTTCTGGGTGGCTTCCCCCCAGTCACTGTACAGTACCAGTGAATCCATTTTAATGGCTATCCACTGTGCCCCACAGCAGATACAATCCTGACCCAAGCACTGGTTCTGCACAGCACCTGTGAAACTGTACAAGAGATGTTAGTCACAATGGGGAATTCAATTCCTCTGGTTTGCAGTTTTTCTTGATATAAGTCCTCAACAATTGAACTCAGCTTTTCTTTCTACTTGTACCAACTGGAAAGACCACTAGATATTTACCCCTTGTAAGCTCATTAGAGTTCATTTGCCAGTTTTCTTTCCCCCCATCCTGTAAGGAAAAGGATGTGATCACTGTAGTTATTTCTTGAGGGCAAAAACCTTCATAGGAAGAATGCAATGTTAAAAATTTGTCACTTTGATTTGGGCAATGCAACTTCTCTTATGTGCAATAAATCTGGGATTCAGCAGTAGGACACAATGAAACACATAAAAATGCCTCATTACTGAATTCTTGCTTCTTGGAATAGATGTACTTGAGGATATGTAGCTAGTAATGTTTTACAGGATGCTAGTTCAGTATATTCTCAATTTGTACAAAGCTTTATCTCAGAATGCATCCAAGGATCAAAATACACCATGAAATTAGACAATCTTAACTCTGGTTATTATTAATCTGTAGCTTTTCATGACAAATGACACCTGCAGTCATGGAAGCTGGAAATTTTTTTGTGGATACAGGTACCTAGCAGGTACACTGGAGAGTGACTGAGTAGTCAGTAGTTATATTTTGTGTTTCTCTCATCTCCTCTCACTGCAGAGCAAAACCAAAAGGTTGTTAATAAGAAGCAGAATGTTTAGTTTTAAGATTGAATAATATAGTTTTTCATTTCCCTGCTATTTTAAATGTTTATTACTATACAGTTTTTCATCTCCATCTGAATTTAAATGTACAATTTCTCAGCTGTCCATTAAAATCTTACTTTACTGCCAGCTTATTATATATAATCTCAGCCATTTATGTCATCTTCATAACTAATAGCATACATTTGGACTCCCTCAGGAAATTTACAGAGAGTGTCAGAGTAGACACTGTTAAACATTGTCCTCAAAATGAACCGCAGCTCTTTCATCAGACCTAAGGAATAATTTGTTCCTTGTGGATAAATAATAAAGAAAGTCGGGCAAAGTCGGGCAAAGTCGGGCAAAGTCGGGCAAAGTCGGGCAAAGTCAACTTTTGGGCATTTTCTGTTTGAAGCTGAACAGTTGGACCACACCAACTTGATAAAATCACGGTTTAACAAAATCATACCAGCTGTACTAAATTATTTGGGAGATACACAAAACAGCAAATAGAATAGTAAATAGAAACATATTCTAAATTCAAGCTCCTCAGTTGAGGTTTCTCCTCAACTGTGATAAATGCACAAGAAGTTCATGTCTATTTTACATTCATATAAAACTTCAAGCTTAGTCTGAGGTCTTGTTCCAATTCAGTAGAGGTATTTTTATCAGATTTGCAGTCATTTGACATAAAATCCATAGAGATATATTCATGATGTTGTAATTTCCTTTCTTATTTTCCTAAATATAACTACAAATTCTCCATATGCATTGAATTTCAAAAGGAAAAAGAAGTTAATTTCTATTCTGTTTTTTGATGGATAACCTTCATGATGGCAAATATGATTTGTGTCTATTTTAAGATGTCTTCAGTCTTCATAGCTTCTAAAGCTACCTCCTCCTTGGGCTTCCTAAAGTCAGCAATTTAAGAGCCTTCATTTTATAACCACCATTTGTCAAACTGATAATATCTAAATAGACAAGCAGTTGGTAATAGCTTATTCCAGAAACAGATTGCCAAAACCTCTAATGCACACACAAACCATTCCTGAAGCCTCCCTGCTGTTGGAGTTTGCATTTTTGCAAGGTGTTTGTCACCCACAGTGCTTCACTGAGAGGTCCCGTGTGACACCAGCGTGGGTTAGGCAGGACACAGCAGAGACGTGGGAGGGTAAATCCTCTGCTTCAAAGTCACAGAAACACAGAACAATTACAGATGGAAAAAGACCTCTAACATCACCAAACCCAACCATGAACACAGCATTGCCATGTCCACCTTTGATACACGTCCCCAAGTGACACATCTGCTCATCCTTCAAATGCTTTCACCAATGGTGATTCCACCAGCTCCCTGGGCAGCCTGTTCCAGTGCCTGGGCACAATTTCCCCAGAGAAATTGTGAGGCTGGGAGAAAAGGTCCAACCCAATGGTCTGCTCTGCCCAGGCAGGGCAAAGAATGGTAGGAATGGTCCTTTCCAACGCTTTCTCAACAGGCTTTGTTGCTCTTAAACTGGTTTTCTGCTAGCTTTGGAAGTTTAAGCCCCTAGGTTTTGTATTGTAGAGCACTGAACAGATTTGTAGCCCCCTATTTTATCCCCCTGTCTTTGCTAAGCTGTCAAGTTACATGGTAAGTGAATAGAATTAAACAGTGGAAGAATGGCACAATTGTTTTCCTAAAAGATCCCGTTTGATTTCTGTTTGGACCATTACTGGGTTGTGAGCCAATGCCTTCATGGAACCTTTTAGTACAACCCCACCATCTTGCCCCTGAGTTGTGCAGATCAGCTCTGAGCCTGCCAGTTCACAATTTACACATCTATCTCCCCCTGAAGCCCATTGCTTCACGCCTGTCTCTGTTGAATTACATCTGGGTGAGCTTATTACAAGACTGAGTGGTTTGGAAATGTCCTTCAATTCCCCACAGCCCTCTCTGAACCTTACTGATCCAAGTAACTGCGCACTGTTTGCGGTTTTCTTAACCCATTGTGCATGTCCCTTCTTGGTGGGCAGCACTTGTGGGCATTTGGGGATCTCTCCTTAGCCAGACCTTTCAAGCACTGGCTGTTACCCTGTACCCAGCCATGGGCTGGTGAACAGACCTGCTGCTGTCCTATGCCACAGCTACCAAGGGCTCTCTGAAGCTCTGGCAAGGGACCTCCTCCAAAGACACGGATCTGTTCCACTTATTTGCCCAAACCCTGGGAGCCCTGACGCAGCAGGTGCCCTGGGATGGGTGACCCTGCTCGTGTCATGTAGGGAGAAGGCTACTCGAGCACAGGAGCAAACACAGCAGTTGAGGAAGGCCAGCAGCAGCAGCAGCTGATATCAGCAACAAACAGTGATGAGCTGCTGGCTGCTGGAAAATGAGGCACAGGAATGCTGAGCACAACAAGCACTGCAGACCGGTATAAAAACCATGTGCAAAATCCACAGGGCACTCTCAGGCATGGGGGCCTCTCTAAGCACCACCCTACATGAACAAGGCCAGTCATTCACAGGGGGAGATTCACTGGGGAGAGATCCAAATAATTTTGACAAAAGCCAGCCTCTGGCAAAGGATCACTACAATGATATGACAATGACTATACATACAATCATGTATGCATGCATGCATGTAAAATTAAAACAGTATATAAGTCGATAAAAACAATGTTCATTTTAAGAATTTCTTTTAATATTCTAGTATTGAATAATATTAAATTGTTTCCAAATTGGTAGTTACTGAATAACAAGAAATGACTGGTAAGTAGTTACATATTTCTTTTAAATTATTAATTTTTAAAAATAATTTTAGAATTCTCTGTCAGGAGAATTCCTTTTGTATGTATCTTTTACCCCTTATAGGCACTGTCAAGAATCCAAATACCACATGAATTTTACAGGTGGCAATGCAGAAAGAAAATCTAGAACTAGACAGCTGCTTTTCAGATATAACCCAAGAGATTAATTTCTGTTGTTACCCCTTGAAATCCATGTGCTTCCAAAGGCCATGGATTTTTGAATTTTGAGCAACCACAGGTACTACTGTGATAGATATGATAAAACACTCAGAAAGGGACATTTGGTCAAGAATGTTACTCAGATCCTTACTTATTTTATAAAATATCATTCATATTTGTTGGAAAAAAAAAACAATGAGTTGAAAGAAACTGATTTAATGGTGCTGTTCAAGTCAGATGATTGTTTTCTCCAACCTAAGAATTTAGAGGCAAATTTTCCCCTAACTAGAATTTTGCAAACTACATTTTAGATCTGCTGTGCTAGAGTATAGCAATTCATATTGGCACAAGTAAGTGCATAAAACTGACAAACTGTACAGAAACTTTTCAAGCAAGATTTAAAATAGAATTCTGAATATATGAACAAGAAAATATCATTATCATAAAGAATCCTCTCAGATGCAGAATCTCCTCTCCTGCAATATATTGTTGCAAGAGAGAAGAGCTTTTGCTGGCAAAATGCTTTATGTAAGAGTTTTCATTTCACTTCCTCTCGCATTTATGAAAGACAGATGATTTTGGAAGAACTTTGTTGTCAGTACCAACACTGTGAAGAAGCAGTAGATAAAGCCTTGCTTTGAAGATGAACAGTGCAAAGCTTTGCTTTGAACATGGTCAGTGCATATCACAGAACAGGCACAGCTGCTCTGGTTTTATAGGCAGAGAACCAGCCACACACTGGCTTCTCTTTCTGTACCTGGTACTGGGACACGTTGCTTAGGTATGCCCACATCAATGGCTGCTATAATACAGCACTTACAAACCTCAAAACAACCAAGAATAAAACCTTAAAGTCTGTCACCAGAGATTTTACTAATAGATGGAAAATTGCTCTCAATTGTGATGAGACTGATGACCTATACTTAAGAAAGACAAATCTTAAAAGGCATGTGAAGAAGGCCTGCCTGAGAGATGAAGGGTGTGGGATGTTGTTTTAAGAGAAACTGTGATAAACTATCTGCTGTTGGGTTCCAAGCAATCCTCCTCTAAAAGGCAAACAGTTATTCTAGCATTTATACCTGTACACACAATGGCAGATATTTCAGTTAACACCAGGGAAGGAAATGAACTATTACACACGAGAACAAATGACTCTTAATGGGCTGCAAATAAAAACCCATTTGTAACAAGGGTAGGATATCTACATTATTGATGCAATCATGTTTTGAACACAGATTCTTATAAGAGCAGGATCAAAAACCTCAAAGAGTTTAAAAATTGGTCTTAGTAAGTTCATGTTTGCAATACATATGGACTGATATGGCCACCCAGGGGCTGCTCACAAAGTTCCATTGAACAGGGGCAATCTCACTTTGGGTATGACTATAAGCACATTTCATGGATGTTAGCCTGTCTGTAAATTACTTTGAAACTGAAAATGAAATAATTTAAACTCAGAGAATGGACTTTGTGAAGCGGGAAATGAAAGAGCCAAGCTAAAGAAAACTCTCAGAAAATTGAGTTTTCCATTTGCATTTTAAAATCGGTTTAACTACCTCTAAATTTAAAGTTTTATTCTATTTATAGATATCTGCATCTAAATTCAGATTAAAACTGCATCTTAAACAACATCTAGAGACAATTTGCTATTCCTATCCAGCTTCATCCTTGCTCTTAAGTGACAGATTTCTATTCAGGTCCACAAATAGACGCAGCAGGCAGTACCAGACCTCTCCCAGCAGACTCTCCCAAAGGCTATGTCTTTAATCAATGTTAATTGACTGACAAGGTATTGAAACACTCAAAGCTTTCCAGAGAATACCCATGGGAATGGTTCTTCCCCTAGACAAGACAAAGAGTAAATATGCAGTGACTAGAATGTACAGATAATCTGAAAATGCAAACACTAAGTAGCTCACCTGTACTCTTCTTAAACTGGTGTTTAACAAGGGCAAAAAGACAAAAGAGAGAAAACATAGACAGTTTTAATTCTGGCATGAAGAGCAATATGGAACCTTGACCTCAAAAGTAGTAGTGCAAGAAGCTTCTCTTGATATATAGAGCTGAGATGTTCTCCAACCTGTAGTAAAGAAAAGGCTGAATGAAAAGCACTTCAGGGTGTTTATACAGTCCAAGTACAGAAAGTACTG
Source organism: Cisticola juncidis (assembly GCA_013400215.1). Classification (NCBI taxonomy): domain Eukaryota; kingdom Metazoa; phylum Chordata; class Aves; order Passeriformes; family Cisticolidae; genus Cisticola; species Cisticola juncidis. The sequence goes on along the minus strand of VXBR01002817.1, from coordinate 97,189 downwards.
CTAAAACTCAAGAACTATTATGCATGAGACCAAATGACTGTGACATAATTTGCATCTTAAAGATCTAATGCTATATAATAGGCTTTTCCTGGAGCCTGACATCACGGCCATTAAAACAAACAGGCTAGTTCTTTACGACAGAAGTAGTGCAGCATCCAAATGTGATGATGTTAGAAGCCAGCAAGTTACTATACTTAGGAACTCTTGTTTCTTATGCATAATTCGTGTGGGAGGAACAACAGATCTGAAGACACTGAACCAAATCTCAGCTTACTGATACAAAGGCAGAAAATCTGGAATAAAATTATTGATAGTTTGACCATGTAACCTGTTGTACAGTTTTGCCATGGTCACTGATGGACCACAAGCTTTGTAATGAGTTTAAAAGGCATTAGACCTTTAGCTTCTCAGATGTGTTCTGGCTCAGTTTTCCTGATATGCCTGTAAATCTGCTTTACTTGGTTGTTCTAAATTAGTTTACATGGCTACCACGTGTACATGGCTAATTTGTTTTACTTTCATTTATCTTTGTATTGTACAACCACAGCCTTTTGTAGCTAGCAGAAGTAGTAAGTTATTTTAAGCAGAAAGTGATATTTATGCCTGTAACATAATGATGAAGTATAGAGAAATATATGCCTCATAAGATAGTAGAACAATAATACATTTATTAAGAGCAGTACATAAAAGACACAAGATGCAGCAAATGTTGATGTAACACTTGAGCTGGAAAAAAAACTAAGAAAGAGCAAAGGTGTAAAAGTGTGTTAGAGAGCAAACAGGAATGACCTAGTAGTTCCTAGAAGGAGGAAGACAAAATTATCAATGTGAACATCATATTCCTCCTGGCAAAAGACATCAGGTGCTGACAACTCATCACAGCACCCAGCATATCCACCAGGATAAAACCACAGATCCAGAGGAGCAGGGAATGGGTATATGAAAGAGCACATGAAAAAGAACAGCGCTCATCACACCTCAGGAATGCTCAAGACAGGTGTAGCAGGCTCATACAAAAAAAAAAAAAAAAAAAAAAAAAAAAAAAAAAAAAAAAAAAAAAAAAAAACAAAAAAAAAAAAAAAATAACCTCAAAGAGAAAGCCACAGTCAACCTCTGAGGCTTTTTCCATATTTAAATAAGGCAAATAGACAAGAAATATGGGGAATGTTCCTAACTAGCTAAGCTGACTCCTTTGTTTTATGATTTGGGACACACTTACAAGAGTGGCTGCAGAAGTAAAAAGGCTCTGTAGGGTGTCAGTCTAGAAAGCAGTAAGCACTCTTATTAAGACAAAGAATCTTCATAAGAGGATTAAACTTTAGTTTCTTATTCCTACTATGGATAAAATAGCTATTGGTTTAAAGACAAATTTATAAATCAATATTTGAACTGTTAAGTAGGTGGGAACAGAGATGCTTACATCTATTAAAATTCCTTGGCAGAGAAACTGAAATATCAAAGCATAGAAAACAGCTTTCTTCAGTTCACCCTGCACAGTCCTGTTTTAACAGGATAGTTTTCATCACTTCCCTTGACCTGCTGAGGGTGTAGGATGTGGTGAAGGAAGGGCTTCCCCTCCAAATATTCTGATCTTGATGAGAAGAAGAAAACAAAAATTATACCTATTTTTAACACAAGCAAAATGAAGGGGTCTTGTTAAGAGGAAAAACACTCCTGTTTATGCAAGTTCCTATATATTCCATGCAGCTATCTCACAAAGTCAACCAAATTGGAGAGAAAAATAGGGCCATAGAATAACACAGACTGGGAGAGATTTCAGTGTCTGAAGGTCATCTTATACAACCTCTGATCAACACAGGATCAGCGAAACGATGCACAAGGTATTCTCCAACCTGGTCTTTAGAACAGAAAAAATTCAGACAGACTGGAATGGATTAGTTCTGCTGCTCATAAAACAATGTGCTTCTATCACATTTTGTTTTCTTCAGATACAAAATTAATTCAAACTCATTATGTAAGATTTGTATTTGCTGCTACCCTTTGAGCATGTTGCTGCTGCATAAATGTTATATTTAATTACTGTTCACCTCTCCCCAGTTAAAATGGAGCATGGAGCAGAGATCAGCTTGAACAATTTTACTCTCCATTGTTCAACTCAAATAATCAATATGCAACTTTCTCAGAATTATGATTGTTTTCCAGCTTTGAGAATAAAAGTAACTCCTGCAAACTGAAAAGAATTTATAAGAAAATGAAAATAGCTCCAATTGTTTCCAGTGAAAGAATACGTAGTAGTTATTCCTGGTAAATTACAGTCCTGTGTATGGACATTTTACTTTCTGAGACTCCCTGAGGTGAGCTATATATTTTTTAAGAATATCATATCAAATACAGAACAACTTAATTAGCAGAAGGATTTACATTCTAAGAATACACAGAATGTACCTGAGGCAACAAGAGAGACAAATTTAATCAAATTGTTCTCTGCTTCCAAATCTTGGTGTCTGTCACACAAGAAAAACTGCAGTTCTGTGGGATACAAGAGCCATGAATAGGTCTAAAAAGCCATATTTTTAGGGGAGTTTCCTAGGAAAACAAAGCTCATGCAATTCCACTTTGTAGTTGCCACACCCACATATCTTCTGTTAGAAGATTTGATTCAGTTGGCCCATTTCAGACAGGCTCAAAAGGGGTGAATATCAAGAAGACGATCGGGTTACTCAAATCCACAGGAGTGTGAGCAGGCACACCTGACCACAGCAGCCTACTTGGGAAGGGGAAGTGCAGAATTCCCAACACACTCCATTTATCAACCACAGATGAGATGCTGATGTTTAAATCCTGCTATCACCCTTTCAGATTTTTATAAAGGCTCACTAATTATTTCAGTATTTTACAAACATTAAATCCTACATTTAAGTTCTTGAGAGTCCTTTCTTAGCTGCTGTAAATCAGCAAATTCAACAGTGGCATTCTGGTATGCACCAACAGAAGAAGAATCCCCATGAAAAATAAATACTGCAGCTAAGGAGAAAATAATTACCCCAATGCATTAATAGTCTACCTGATATAATTCTTCTTTCTATATGGGGATATGCTAAATATTTTTATAATGAAGTAATAACTCATCTAGATTTCATTCCTAGAAGTTCATGCATAGACAGAGTACTTAGGGAGTAAAGATGGAGTCATTCCCTGCATGTGGAATCACTGGAAGGAAACTGGTTTAGTGTCAGACATAGTTAAGCACAAGGATTAAGAGTATTGCTGCATACTCTGGCAAACAATGTGCAGTATTGACTAAATACATAGAAAGAGAAGACCCATTTACTCTTAAAATAAAAAAAAACCTCTTTAAAAGCATGACCAAGGGATTACCACAGAGGTTACAGCAGCTCTCAGGCTGCCCAAACATGCATCAAATCAAAACAGACATTAGCCTAAGCCAGAGGGCAGACCCAGTAAACAACACTCCAAAATTTGGTACAGTTAAAATAATCATGGTACATTGAAAGTCTAAGGTACAGATGCATACTGAAGTGGCTTCTACACACTAGAGAGAGCTTGTTTTTATATAGAAAAGTGCATTAGCCTTACTAATACTCACCCTAGGCTGCTGGTGTGAATCCCACAGGCAGCCAGGAGCAGAGCTCAAAAAAGCCTCGGCCACCCAGAAGAGAGGTGGCAACAAAGACAAACCTGAGAAGAGACAGATGGCAGAGAAAACAGCAGCTGGAGCCATAGATCCACACAGAATTTTGTGCTAGGTGGGCAACTGGGGCATAGTGAACAAACAAAGCATCTGAGCCCCATGGGCCACTGCCAATTTTCTCTCTTTTTATTCTTCCACTTTTTCCTCACAAGTTCCACTTATGTCCCCCTTACCTCCACTTCCCCTCTCCAGCACCTCTGTGCAATTATCTTATCCTTAATTTTTCTCTTCTCTCTAAAGCCCTTTACTGTTCCCCACTTTCTTGTACAGTTGAAGAAGACAGTATCACCAGATTCTTTTAATGCAATTTTCTTTAATTTAATCTTACTATGCTTTTTCCTGGATCGTTTTCACTGTACAAACTGCTTTTTTCTTTTGTCCCTTTCCTTCTCCACACAAACTACTTTCAGTTTAAGTTTATCTGGAGATAGTTTACCTCAACCTGAAGCCAGCCAAAGCTCTGGAAACTGTTGCCTGCCTCTGAAGGGGGGTGAAAAGAGATGCTTCCATCTGCACCACACAGCTCCTTTTCCAAATCAACTCCTTTGCAGCTCTGTTTGCTGCATCCAGAGGCGTTATTTAATAGCTCTGAATGGGTGTCTTTTCTTGGGATCTGTCCAACTGAGCTTCAGACTCAAGATTTCACATGCAAAGATCTTTCAGGAAAACATTCTGCAACTAAACCAGGAGTTATTGTAACATTGTTCCTTTTGCTCTCTTTCAACCTGCACCTACATGATTTATCAGATGATGATCAACTGCTGTCAGAAGAGACTGGCAACTATTACCTCACCTGATAGTTCAGACCTTTGTCAAATCCATCTTCATTTATCTTTTGTCACAGGGGAAAAGTCCTGTCTCTGTATCCAGTGTAGTCTTATGGGGGAACAATACAGTTTACATAGAAACTAAACAGGGCATTACTTTTGGCATATCCAAATCTGACCATGTTTGAATAGATGGCTTAGATTCTTAAATTCATCTGAATTGAAGCATGTAATGACTGAGAACTATGTAGAATTATGTGGGAAAAGAAAAAATATCTGTTCTAGGCTGTGCTGCTGAAAGCTTTTTTAAAATATATGTTGAATATAAATTAAGAAATACAGTAACCAAATTCAGAAATCTAAAATATTTTATGAACATTCAACATACAAAAGTCTGGTAAAACACAGAAGGTTTGATACACAGGACTGACAAACCATGTTTTTCTCTAAAGGACTACTCATTATACAGCATGTGAAGCAGCTGGAGAGAGAAACAGGCTCTAGGAAAGCTCAAGTCCTTCTGCTATGGCAAAATAAATGCTTACTTCTGACAGAGAAAGCCAAGCTCTGCAAACTCCCCTCCCATTCCTCATGGTGTTAATATAAACACAAGGAAATTAAAGTCTTAGATGCTTATTCTGAATGTGAGTTTAAATGGAGGCAAAACCCCAGCAAAGGGTACAGGAGAGAAACAGATATCAGTACTCTCATCTCTAGTAACTTCCAGGGACAAGTGGGATGGAAGCTTTTGCAGGGGGGGAAGCCCAAACATAAAGCCAAAAACCAAACCTTGATTGAAATAATTCTGATTCTAATCTGCAAGAATGGACAACCTTGTGAACAAATACAGTTGTATTTACAAGTTCTTGAACTAAACATAAGAGCCTGTTTGAACACAATGCCTACTGATGCAGACTGTTTCACTTGCAGTTCCAATTCTTTAAAAGCATGAATTTCACTCTTAATCTGATGATAACACAGACTCCCTGCATTCAGCCTGGACTGCATAGAAGAACTGAATAAAGTTCTGGGTTGTCTTTGCTCTGTGTTAGAAGTCTTATTCCTATTTATTCTTTCCCATGCAGAGTTAGTGAACACAAACTTGTTTGCCATGGGGATTGCAGATATTATGTTACTGAATAAAGATTTTGCTCTACCAACTCTAGCCTTTAGAAAACATTATTAATTGTAAATTGACCACTGAACTACAGCTGGATAACACAAGGAACTGTGTTATCTGAACGCAAGTACCGATTTGCACAAATCAAAGAACCCCCAAACTGAATGATGCCTGGAACTATTTTCAAGAATATCTTTTATATACATGCTGAGCATATTCTATTTTCAGCTGACATCTTAAAGTTGAAGGGAGAAGAAAAAAAAAAAAAAAACAATCTGAAACAGGCATTTCAGGCTAGCTGGAGAAAACCTGTCAGTGTCCCAGTTCCATTTCCAAGAGCACTGAGGAAAAAACCTCTTCTGCATGCTAAAACAATGAGGAGCTCATGCACCTGAGCTGGATATGCATAGTCAAGGGACCGAGAGAGCCCCAAGAAGGAAACAACAATTTAACCTCTAGAAGGATTAAACATTTTTCTATTGGTACAGTTGCACAGCACAAATCAAACGTGGGCTTCCCAAGAAGAATTTTGATGGACAGAAAAATAACTACCTTGCTCAGACATCCATTACTGACTACAAGTAAAGTATTCTGAGTCTTCTTTGTATGAAACAAAACAAAATTACCTTTAAAGCGACCCTGTGCCTCGGGAAAGGTTTTCCCCTCATGGTAGCACCACCTCTAAACCAGAGACAGTCGAGCTGTTGCTTTTGCATTGGGAAATAAGAGTGATGCAAGAGCGCACCCTCCCTGTCACCAGAGCAAATTGAATTTAGCAAATCCCATTTTTCTGATTAACAGCAGCAAAATCTTGTAATACTCTGTAAGGAGATAAATTTAAAAAAAAATCCTAACCTTAAGTCAATTTAAAGTCTTACTACTAGATGAGCAACATTCAATTCCAGGACTCCACAGGGGCTTTTACTTAAACATAAAATAATAGTAATAAAAAACCCCAAACTCTCTACAAATGCACAGGAAACAAAGCATTTTTTCCCCTCCAGATTCAATACTCGCCTAGAAAGACACAAGGACAAACTAATTGTGAAGTAACTACTGACAGCAATCTGCTCAAACAATGCTGGAAAATTAATTCATGTTCACCATGAATCCTTTTCATAAAACATCTTTTGAAAGATCCTGCTGAGCCTCTTTTTACCTCCTGCATTAAAAGGGCCTCTGAAATTTAAATGCATAATGAATGAATAGTGCATTTTGCCTTGGTAATTTAAATAGAATTCCTGCTCAGAGTATTACAGTCCTCACTGATCAGATGCCTCCCCACCTCTCTTCCCCCACGGGCCTCTCTCCTCTCAGGAGCTCACCAGAGCCAGAAAGCACAGGTTTTTACTTCCTACAGAACATAAAGGCTGTAGGGAAAAGGAGAAGGAAACTGTGAAGTGGATGAACAGGTGGGTCATTCTGAGAAGTGTTTATAAACATTTTCTGTCTTTAAAGTCTGGCTGCCCTGGCTGTTTACAGCCTTGGATGCTCCAGGCAGCATCCTGAGCCTTGGGGTCTGGAAGGGAGAAGCCAAGGAGATAAATTTAATAATTATCGTAGCAGTGCCCTGCAGAATGCTGCTGTACACTTGGATGTCTCAGCATTTCCATAATGTTTGATGAAGACACACATGGACAACCCATCTGGCTGTTCTGAGCCCACTGGAGGTAGGGACATTGATGGTAAGAACCGACAAAAAATTTTTGCTTCATAAAGATGTAAGACCATGCTATAGTCTAAGCACGATGATGACAGATTTTTCTTTTAAGCATCAAGTTTAGAACTGCAGGGAATGTGCAGAGGGGGAAAAAACCACCTCAACCGTATCCTGCATAAATGTGAGAATGCTGAAAATTAGGTAACAAGTAAAGTCAGCCTAACAGAGTTATTGTCTCCTTTGGGACAGTATGGACTATTTTAGGACTATAGATTCCAAGTGAAAGCAATTCCACTAAAACAGTGGAGATGAAAATTCTTTCACATCACGAAGACCAGACTGAACAAGTAGATGGGAGTGACAGCAACATTTATACCATTTAGACACAGCACTTCTGGAATAGACATCTTCCTCCCTGTGGGAGGACCCCTCTGAATGATGAACAAACAGCAATTTTCAAGCCATTGCAGACAGTCAGGTGCTACACAACGAGAATTTAGTTGTTTTCATGCCTACAGGATTATATTCCTCAAAATGTCAGATGCCCCCCACCCCTCCTCTACTTTACTTTAGAGTTTGAGCCTATCTGTGTCAGTAGATCAGTGATCAGGAATGGGAAGTGAGAGCCACAGGGGACCAAGCTAGGATATCAAGCTAGGTCAAATTGTGTCATAAAATTCACATCCAATTTTATCCACTAAAGTGGCCATGATTATTGGAGCGATCTGAAATTTTGCATTCCTTTTTATTCCAGATACCACAAAAGCATCTAACAGGAAACCCAGAATAAAACCACATGTTTCTCCACCAAAATTGAGAAAGGAAGGCTGACTAGCCCAGTCATTCCACAATCCCTAGACAGATTACGTGTAGCCTGATCTTGTACTTGTCACCCAAAGATCTGAAGTGACAGTCAGCTAGCACGTTCAGCATCCCCAGGAGGTAAGTCACTCCTGCATCAAAGCCCAAGATCAAAAGTTTGTCAATACAAGAACAGTGCAAATGGGTGCAAAAAGCTGGGTAATGGGATCTGTCATCCCTAGTACTTCACAGCATTTTGACATGGTATCATAAAAGCTAGCTTGTGCTTTGACGAATCTCCAGCTGGAGTAGATTCTCAGGTGTCAGAAAATTCTTTAAACATGTGTCTGTAGCTGCTGCCATGACTGAATAAAGAAAACAAAAGGATTATGCTTATTTACCCTTTTTTTTTTTTTTTTTTGTCTATTTCTTTTTTCCTCCCCAAAATGAGGAAAGCCACAGGTAATTTAGCCAATAAAACTCTGGACTTGCAATAAAAGGAAATCACTAACGCTAATGGAAACATTTCATCTGTTTGGCTCACTTACCAACTCTGTGAGACAAGCTGGTGAATTTAATCACACTGCTAACAAATATGTCTCTCCTCTTCGTAATTTCTAACCCATCAGCTTTCACTGTTTGGAAGTAGTTATAAATTCTCATTTTCCAGTCCTGTGCTTTATATTTCATCCCATATCTATTTACTCAGTACTACAAAACTCCAACACTGTGTACAGGCCACGTTTCCAATATTTGTCACATTAGGACACTCAGCGCATGCATGGCAGTTCTTGTGTCACAATCATTAGCAAACACAGATAAAATGATCTGTTCCCAAAGTTCATCTTCAACTAACTGCACCACTTTGGCCTAAAACTTTGCACTCAGCGCCATCTATCGACGTTATCTGAGTTCAGAACACCCCAGCTCAGTCATCACTTAGCACTGAAACACATCACAGAATTAACTGAATAATTTAAATATATAGGTATCAATAGCGGGTTAGGCATTAAAAAAACTTGATAAATTAGTGTTAAAACTTGCATCTGTTTCCAATTAGTTCTATTTTGTTATGTGACAGAAATAGAAATTAAATACTGGTATGAGTTTTCCAGATAAAGACTTCTGGCATATCTCTGCCTTATTAGTATCTTAGACACCCTGGAGCTGTGCTCCATACTTCACACTACTAGTAGTAGCAGTAACAGTAGTAGGGGGTAATTAAATTCTTACTAATAGGTCTGTAGCCTGGCATATCACAATTCCCATTCTGCTGGAATGGTTAATTTGTCTTTCATGTTAAGATCATAAAGGTCTTGGATTCTGCTTCCTTTTTCTTGGTGGAAATTTTCTTTTCCACATCTCCACCCTTGATAAACACTGTTCAGTCTCAGACTTCTATGATGCATTGTAAGGAACAACTCTAGACAGACACAACCTTTGGTTATTTAGATAAAACTTAGGCTAATAGCAGCTTCCAAATCTTACCTCTAAAAAAGCCTTTTCATTATGCTTTCAGCTCCATCAGTACTATTTTACAATTTTTCAGGGAGTGTAAGTAATCTACCTACTCCTGAATTGCAGAGTAAAGGCAAACAAGCAATTTTAATTATCAAAAGTTTCATTGATGAATCTATGCAAGTCACTGGAAAAAAAGGTGAAGGACTTGGCAATTTGGAATATTTTGCTGATGTCCTACATAAACTACTACTCCCACACACTTTCATTTTGTTAGCATTGCAAATTCAAGTTGACTGAACTCAGAAGAGATTGCTACCAACAGTAATCACCACCATACAGAGAAGATACAAAAAATTGTATTTCTTTACCAGTCATTTATGATTGGGGACTATTTCCATGGATTATTAACTTCAGAAATCACTAGGTTTTTACCTGTATCAGTCTATTTGTCCTAGAATTTGCAGATATATTTTCCCAAGTGCAGGAAAAAGCAAAAAAGACACACAATACCCACCTGACTCATGTCCCCATTAAAAAACTTCATAAACCCAGCAGAGATAAGGTACAACTTTTTTTAAAAAGTTACTTTTTTGTGCTACGATAGAAAAACTTAACGAGGAAAAGCTGTACAGAGGTTAAGTGGTCTAGCAGGACTGACTGAAATTAGAATGGGCTACCTGGGGCCTTGTCCAGCCAGGTTTTTACAACTTCAAAGGATGGCAATCTTACTACCAGACTAGAGCACTTGTATCCCAGTGCTTAACCACTCATAATTCCTAGCCTTCACACCCACACAGCACACTTCCCGTAACCTTCCATTCCCTGATGATTCCTTTTTAACAGAGGAATGGGAGGAAAACAGCAAATCATTTTGTTCAAGCACATTTTTGTGGTTTGTTCAAACCATTCCTTTGTATGAGGAACAGGTCAGAAAACTCTTGCCCAGACTTGCTCTGTTACCCCCTAATCTGAGGAGCAAACACATCTGCTGAGCTGCCTTGCTTCCCCCTCCAGGTCCCTTGTGAGGACATAATAAATCCTGTACTTGCAGCTGGGAACCTCAACACTGCTCTGCTCATCTACAGGAGACTGCATACACACGTATGAATGGCTGATAGAACTATCTTATTTTCTGTTCCTAAGTCTCCTATGAAATTTCCCCAAAAGAAGAGAGATGATTTGTTGATCTCACCCACAATTACACAGTAAGTGATGTCCAAGTGATCCTAAGACCAGGACATGCAAGCGTTAACAAGGGCAAAACTGCACCTACTCATTTTGTCTCCTGAAATTAGCCAGATGGGTCCAATGGCAATTCTGAAGGAGTCGATGTAGCCCATCCAAAGATTCAACTTTTATTCTCTGGAAAGCAGGAGAATGAGGCGAAGAATGTCCTTACGAAGATTTTCTCAAACATCCATCGAGGATCAGCGCCAAATTTTTCGCGAATAAAAAGTGGCAATTTTAGCAGAGATGTTATGGACTTCCAGTCTAAATATCAGTTTCATCCTCTCACACAGAAAATCCTGTATTAGGAGCTCCTAAATCCTGGTTTGGTTTAAATTTGAAAATGAGTCGGTGAAGCATTTATTTGGAAGCCATGTAAATAAATCCATAAACCTACTGTTGAACTCTCCTAAGTTACTGAAGTAGGAAGCAGCTTGCTGCTTCCTAAGAATTCACATCAGAAGAACATGTCACATTTTGGTGGATAAGGGGAAAATAGCTGGTGTTGGATGAGATGCTCTTTATATTTCCTGACCTCACACAGAGACATGCATATATTATCAGTATGTGCTGCACATGCGCCATTCAAAATTTATTTTTATACTCAGGCAACAATCTGTCAGCAGAAAAGGATTATGAAAAAAAACAAATGCTTGGAGAATCCTTGACTGATTTGAAACCAAAAGGCTACTGTGCCACAGGCAGCTCTAAGCCAAAACTCTTGCAGTAGCACAACACTAAGAACAAGCAGAGCTTTAGACAGGCACTATCAGTTAAGATTCTGAGGCATATCCCTCTGTGTACTTTTCTTCACACATTTTCCTGATATCAAAGATGCTTCTTCTCAGGCTTCCCTTCTAAGGCTACCTACAAAATCCTTTTCTGGCACATCTGCTTCCCACAGTACGTGAAGCCCAAATCAAAACAGTGTAAGTGCACAAGAGCAGCCATCTAACCAAAGGCTCTGTCATGTCTTACAATTGCAGAATTCAGGTCATAACTTTGGTTTATCCAGGTATAATTAAATGTATAACCAGACTATACTGGCAGCAGTCAGCAAGCAGGCAACTTCTTGTCCTTGAGAGCACAGAAGCTGACACATTTACTCCCCCACATGTATACAATGAGTGATCAGTTGCCTGTTAGCTGACAATTTAGGCTTTTCTTTTTACACACAAATGATGAAGAGCTCAGATTGCTTGAAGGAGTGCTGTATTCCAATGCTGCCCTGACTATTGCTCTGCCCATTCTCAAGAGCCTGTTCCCATGTAAAGAAACAATACTGATCCAGGAGCACGGTACCAGCAGTCACATTTCTCTCTTCTTACTAGGCCTCAGTGCACAGGGGTGGAGTTACAGGGACAGTCCAAAGCAACACCAGCATTGACATCTCTTGTACAGGAATAGATCACAACTGAGCTCTTTCAATGACAGACTCTCTGGGTCCCATCCCTCCATTCAATTTGCAGCCTCTTCCTTCCACTTCTTAAGTAACTTGTGGGAAGCAGTTTTGCCTATGAACGGTGTACAAAAGTCAGTAGGGCTGGGATCAAGGGGATAGCTCAGATTTTTATCAGAAAACAAGGGTTCAACAGAGATCCTAAGGCATTAAATGCAGTCTGCTAACAAGGACAGATAGTTGAGCAGAATCTGTAGGAAGAATAAAGCAAAAAATTATCATCTGGGACAGAAAAAGGGAAAAGGTGGAGTCCAGGGCAACGGAAGTTACAAAACCAATGCTGCTGCACTTACTCTTTGTGTCTGCAGATATTATATATCCCTCTGTCAGCCGTGTCCCACTGGCTAACTGACTTGACAGAAAAAATAATCATTATTCTTCCAGCTGCTACTAAATGGTTATTCTTTTCTCTTCCCCCTACTTCTGTGCTTTTCTCCAGCAGCTACTCATTAAGATTGACCAAGTATCACAGACCTCTCTGACTGTCAATCCCTAGTCCTGCATTGCTGTCTATTAAAAACACTTCAGTTCTTTTTCTCAGCATTCATGGATATGTATATATACACACATACTAGTTCCTTCCAAAGACACATTTTTTAGATTTTTTAGAGTCAGTTGTTGACACTTCAGAATCCTTTCAAAGGGTTAAGAGAACTCAACAAAAAAAGACAAGATACATCAAGTCTTTGAGGAGCCTGAAAGCTAGATGAAGATTTTGAAAGGAATTTAAAAACTACAGGGAGAGACAAGAGAAAAAAACTTAATGAGAAGTTAAGGGATCCCAAGGAATTAGTCAGTTCATCTCCTCTTGAGAATACTGTGGGCACTACCTCAAGCTCCTCTGCATTCTCTCTCATTACCGAGGGATCAAATCTACAACTACAAAAGCAACATCCATGCTTATTATTCATTTTAGAAAAACAACACCATCATTTGAGGGCACCCACTCACCTTCCAAACTTATTCTCAAGGTGCTCAGCAAGACCAGTTCAAAGCAGATGTTCAAGTTCAAAGCAGATGTTCAAATCTTAAGTACATCAAAGATTATGACAAGGTCGAGTGTCACCATTAAGTTCCCCATAAAAAAAGTACAGAAAAGTGACTGGTCTCCAAAGTTTATTAAAAATCAAAGAATAGAAAACTTTACATAAAAATATGTCAATTTTAGCTTCCACATAGTTGTCCACACAAAAAAATTTAAACATTTTTTAAACCTGTAGCACATAACCACAGTGATAGCCAGGCCAATTCATTTGGTTCACCATGACTGAAGTGTTACATGATGCCACTTTTCAAATGAGTTTTGCTTTAAAATGGACGCTAGTATAAGACACCAATTAAAGCCTCTGAAGGCTCTTTAATGTAGTTATGCTCAATATTGCTAGTGTGTGAAGACTAAGCAGTACAGGCTCATGTAACAGCCCTTAGATATTATTTATGAATCAGCTCACAATTTTTAGAACTTTTTTTATTGTGATGAGTCTGGAGCATTAAGACAAACTTTCTGCAAACAGATATGCACTACTCTAGTTTGGAATGTTGCCCTCTCTCCCCTCAAGGACCTGTTTGTGTTTGACAGATTCAGTAATAACATGAACTACTTCTGCTTCAAAGGCATACAGCATATTAAAAAGCTTAATGCTTGACACCTTCAATATTCACATACCAGTTTTAAAACCTTCTATATCTGTACACAGTATAGATGTCCTGTTAACAAGATTCTTCAGCTTTCTCTGCTAGTGGACTTACATAACTCACCTGTAGTTTTCTGTATAGCTTAAGAGCTCTCACTTAAAAAAAGGGAAGTCAGAGGGCATGAGATGTGACCTACTCCCAGGACAATTGTGGTGCTTTAAAAACTCAGGGTTAGGCAGGATGTACATTTTTCAAAAAGTTAAAGACAGTGTTTGTCATGGCAATACACACTTGCATAGTATACCTGTATGCATCTGTAAATTAAGTGCCAGCCACTCATACTGTGTACAACACTGGGCTGTGCTCTCCTGCAACACATTAAAAGATACTTCTTGTAATGCTTAGAGCAGCTGAAGTACTTTTTATATATTTGCTCTTAACAGAACTAATGCATACTACTATACAGATTCCTTAATGGAATCAACATATTTCCTTTCTCCACATTCCTTAAGCCGGGTACCTCTGTTTAATAGTGTTGTTTCAATTCAAACATTAACAGGTTACGTTACTAAAACGCATCAAAGCACGTAGTTCACAGCTTTTTAATTTCGTATCAGGACTTGAACCAACCTTTTCCCCATTCCTCTCAAAAGTTTTACTTCTGGTACTACAAATGTTCCATTTGTTGTCTAGTTAAAGAAAATTAAAACTCATTGGTCAGAGCAAGACGACTGATAGAGGCCAGACAATGAGCTAAAAAACACAGGGTCAAAATGCTTTGGAGCTTAGTAAATTCTTAAAACTGTAAGCCAAATCGCACTTTCATTGTGAATCAAGAAGCCTCAAATATTACCAAATGTCATGTTTATAACACTGCTCAGACAACCTGCCAAAACTATGAACCCAACTTAGATAATGCAACCTGGGAAAGGATCTGTAAATTAAAAAACCTCTTCCCCTTAAATATAACTTATGTGATAATATGAAATTAAATTAAAAAATCCAAGTTATTGCACAAATCATACTTCCAATATTTACAGAGAAAAAAAATGAGCTTTGAAAAAAAAATAAACCAGGAGAGCAGCAAATTTAATTTTATGAATTCCCAACTTGATTTGCTGCAACGAAGAAAAAAAAAATAATTCCAAGGGGCTGAAGTTTCCTTCACTTCTAAAATAAAAGAAAAGGAACAGATATAGCCACAGCAAAAAAGCTACAGCATTTGTAAATGTCCTTGCAGTTCTATTGTCAGAGCTGCTTCGGCACTGAATGAACCATTGTGGGAAGGCAGAAAACAAACTTCCACATTTAATAAGGCTTCACAGATAAGCACAACTACTTCTTGAAGATGGACTGAACCACCACACAAAGAAACATGCAAAGAAGTCAGCTGCAGATATTTGGCAACACCAATAAAACGATGTGCTGGACGCTGGTCTCCATCCCTCAAGTCGAGTGGCACTCACTCAGTTTGTGTGAACTGGGAAGGTCATTTTGGCACCTGCCATTATCTGCTCAGACTAATGGGCAAGCTGTCTCTGTGTTTTTTCCTTCTCCATATATTACGATTGTACTGGTGGTGTCCCCGGTTACCAACTGGTTGCCTCATGCCTCCACTGCTGACAGGGCTGTAGCTGTTGCCTTGGTTATGAGTTCCTTTCATGGAAAACTTCATTCCACTGTGCTGCTAAAAAGAAATAAAAAAAGATAAGCATTCATTTAGGCATAAAAACAGCAAGCAAAATATGTATTGCCAGTTGTATTTCCTCAACATATAAGTCACTACCACAAAACACTGCTTGAAGCAACTGGTCTTTTCACGCTTGTTTATTTGTAGCTGTGCAAGTCCCAAGGCACTAACAGCTTACTAAGTATTTTCTGAAGAAAATGTCCTGCAACTGAAATGGTGCAGTAAAGCACCCTTAAAACTCTTGGATCTCAGTATGAAATGTACTCACTGTACAACTCCCTTATAAAACCAGAGAACTTCCACATTAAATACTAATTGTGACAGATGTGTCTATTTTGGTACCTCAGCAAGAGCATGACCAAGTGAGATATTTCAGTCTTTCGGAAACATCATGGAGAAGTGTAAGGGCATGATCACGTGAGCAGATGCATTGGGAGTACAAGTCTGCTCTCTCCATAATCTCAAATCAGTGACAGGCAAACTAAGCATGTCTTGAGAGGAGCTTGTAAATCGTACTGGTCTGATCAGCAGGTTACACAGCTCCTAGACTGTACCTCATACGCAGACCCAGGCAAAACAATTAAGTGATCAGGAATACAGCATAACACTTTCTTTTGGGGATCTCCAACACCTTGAAACAAAAACTGTCCATAAAGTTTAGTAGTTGCCTGAGTAAACCTACCCCACCATCCCATAAGGTACTACAGGCATCTCTATCACTTAACGGCATACAGTAAGTTGGCTTTACGTGTATGTACATATATTAGGTACAGGAGTTTCAAAAGATGAAACTGAAAGACTTCCTAAATAGTGGTAACACCAGTGCAAGCAACTTTTTCTGATGTCTGACAGCAATAACTCAACAGACAACTGATTGCCTGTAAGAAGAGCTAATTCTAACCTTAAGTGGTAGAACAGGAACACAGAGCTAACATTTGAGACAATGGCTTACAACACTGAAGTAGCTTCAGGTATTTCATATTCTGTATTTCCAAACAAATGTGAAGTAGAAGCAATTGTTTCTACAATTGTGTGCACAAAACAAAAATAGCTGTTGAAAGCATAATTCCATAAGCAACATTTTACTGTCAAACTGTTACTAGAAGAGACACTGAGCATCCAGAAAGACAAACTGGTGAAGACCAGTGCTGAGGAACAACCCCAGTTAACTGCAGGCAAAAGAAACCTTAAAGTGATTTTTGATTTATACAGTGTCCTACAGCAACCTAATCAACCTTCATCATGCAACTACTAAATTCTCAAGACAAACACACCTAGTGTTAGACTAAGTGGCAAAATAATTCCAGGACAAACAGAAAAAGGAAACGCAAGCTGAGAATTTTTCATTCTTAAGAAGCACTACTTCCCAAACATTATTTATTGATGTATGTTTCATAAATTGTTTCTAGTAGATGTTTTAGTAAGTAAAAACAGTATGTAAGTAAAAGTAAGTAAACAACATGAAACTAAAAAAAAAATTAGAATGTTTTATATTTTTGGCAAGTGGTCCTTCAAGCAAACACACCATGTCACATTCTCGTGCAAGGTTTTCTAGTTCAGTAGGTCTATCTCTGACTCAATTATATTTAATGACATGATGAAATGACATCAAAATAGTAAAAGTTATCCTATAATAGTAAAATACTAAAAGTAGCCAGTAATCACAGTGACCCTCAACTACGTGCTGAAGAAAGGCAAAAGA
The DNA here is from genome assembly GCA_013400215.1 of Cisticola juncidis. Lineage (NCBI taxonomy): Eukaryota > Metazoa > Chordata > Aves > Passeriformes > Cisticolidae > Cisticola > Cisticola juncidis. Next base: position 79,994 of record VXBR01002817.1, on the reverse strand, counting down.
AAACTTTAGTATTGCTACTGAACAACCAAAATAAAACTGATCAAGGGGCATACAAACTTCCAGGAAGCCAATCCATCTAGTTCAATTGAAAATGTGAGAAATCTGGCAATTTCTTCCTCAATACGAATGAGGATTCACATACAAAAAAAAAAAAAAAAAAAAAAAAAAAAAAAAAAAAACCAAAAAAAAAAACCCAAAAAAAAAAAAAACACCACAAAAAAAAACTCAACAAAACAAACTACCAGGAGCAAGACGGCAGGTGACTCCAAGATCAGACAAGCAGCACAGCAAGTACGACAAGTGCATCTACCTGAATCTTAAAAGATGTCATACCCCTTGTTTGCTCAAAAGGTAAACTTTCAAAGGGATGATTAATAACCTAGCCAGAACGTGAACTTGAGCTTGTGATGAAGCATTCTGCATTATTTTTAGGCCATCAAGATAAACACTGTCAATCTATTGGAGGGATCTGAATCTATCAGTCTTATAACCCATCACCTGAGAGAGGTGCTTAAGGAAGTTGACTCAGGACCCCTTCAGTCAGAGATGATGCCTCTATATCTTCTCAACTACATTTGGTCCACTAGTTTATTCATTTTTTGGAACAGCTTTTAGCATCCTGCATCCTGTACTATGGCATTTCACAGCTTATATGACCATCACATTTAATTTGAGCCTCCTACAGAATGATCTATCAGTTCTTAGGGTAAATCATTTCCTGTCATTCTGTTCTCTTTTTCATATACTGCTGATGATGACACGGACCTAGATGATATAACCCCACCTTGTCAAGGTTAAACAAACATTCTTTCTTGACACAGAAGCAATTCTACGTGTTTAATCACTATTAACATTTTTCCCTATTCTGCTTTCATCTGTGTTTTGACTTTCCTCTGATGAGGAAAGAAGTGGCAAAATTACACTTATTGTTAGTGTTATCTGCTGCTGCTCAGGGCCTACCACTCTCTACAAAGTTTAAATTATTTCTCTCCCTCCTGGTGTATCACCTTGAAAGGTCCTTCTGCATCCTTTCTCAGGTAGCCCTTAAGATGCTTCACACCACCAGCAAACTCCACCAGGCTTCATCCACTGCCTTTTAGATATTAGGCAGCACAAACTCCTGCAGGGCTTTCCTGGTGAACTCCATCTTTTACAAAAACTGTATTTTTTGTTCGTCATTTTCCAATCAATTAATTGTTTAACACGGGACACATATCATTCACTTAAGTCCTTTCAAGACTTATGTCTTTATAGACCTTGTCTTTTATGTCTTCATTTACTTCATGTTTTTAGAAATCTCAAGAGGCTGTACCAAACATCTTTCTCCTGTGCACAAACTTCTGGACATTCCCACGCTCAGGACTCACACCATCACTGAGAGATGACATCTCTAAGCAGATGATGCCTGGAGAGATCAGACAATCCAAAAAGAAAACCCCTCATCTGTGATACAACAGAGAGCTTCGATTCAGAAGTTTCAACTTCTTTGGATTTAGTTCTCTAGATTGGATAATCTCTCCCATCTTAAGGCTATTGATTCAAGAAATGAAAGATGGAATTGGTTTGGTTTTTATCTGTGTTGAATAAACTGCTAGATCTGGTAAACTAAAGAATTCACATTTAAGACAAGGCTAGGGGTGGGGGTAAAGTGAAATTCTGCATCACATACCAGATTAAAAAAGTTTCCAGGAAAAAAAAACAATAACAGAAAATAGAAAAGCAAACAAACCAACTTCCCAGAACTTAACATAAAAAAACAGGAGGAAAAAAGAAAAAGCCCCAGAAAAAAAACTCAAGAAAACAAATCTGGTTGTAATAGAAATACCAAGTAATTACTTGCTAAGGAAACTATATTTCTATTCTTAAATACTGGCAAATTTACTGTACAATACTGCTGACATTTAAAGACTGCCATTATTCAAAATGAAAATTTATCGCCAAAAATCAATCCCCTACAATTTGAAATAACATCAGTAACATAACAGAGCTGAAGTCTAAACATAAACAGGCTTCTGAATTGTTCTGGTCTTTTATTAGTTTGTTCTTTTTTTTGTCTAATAGCATTTCCAAAGTAAGGAGAGAAAAAAAAGGCAGAAAAATGTTGGTAATAAAGTATCTGTGCTCAATTTAAAAAGAAATTATACATACAGTGCTCCACTGGTAAGTAGTTACAGACTGGTAAGTACTTACAGAGATAAAGAAAAAGACTAGAAAAGGTGTAAGACAGTTTTGAATGATCACATATCTACTATTTTGTTGTTTAGAGCACAGGATTAAAGGCCATGACTGAATCTAGTCTGCAGTTGATCAGACTTGTAATCAAACACTTCAAAACCATTTCATGGGAAATACCAGAGCAGTATTCAGTGCTACCTTACTGTGCCATTAACATTTTAAGTATCCCTTAAATTACCTATCATGCATTCTTAAAATATTCCACAAAGTTTGCAATATTTCCAAATTCTCTATTTTAGGCTTGTAGCACTTGCTGACTTTCTGAGCATAAAAAATCTGTAAATACAATAAAAAATTTAACTTCTTTACGAAGTAGATTCATTGTTTTGCAGAGAAATAATGGACAATGACATAACCAACATTTTAGTCACGGCTGCATAAGCAATAAGCCAATTATTAGGCAACCTAGCCTCATTACTTTAAATTAGTTAACAGGATTCTGCAAAATATTTGCACATGCTAACTGGGTGTACTCTTAACCTGGTAAGATTTCTATGTGGTTTAGAATTCTAAGCTGAAGTAGAGACAAACCAAAATAAGTTCTTCCAAAAAATGTTTAGTACTGGCAATCTAGGGAAATAAAGCTCAAAGCACAGCAAACAGACTTCTCTCTTTTTGGGACCTACAGGCCACTTTCAGCTACAACTGATAAAATCTTGAGTCCTGAATAGATTTTATAAAATGAGCCCAAGCTCTCTTCTGCTATTATTAAAAGGGGAAATTTATGGAGCCAACCATAAGCATAGCAAAGAAAAGATAAACCAACATGAGTACTAAAAAGAGTCCAAAAGCAAGAAATATTTTAGATATTTCTTATCTTCCAGAAAACAAAACTGATAAAATTAAAGCTGCAAGGGAGCAGATAATTTAAATATTCTGTATCCTATTTCACTTCATTATAGACTACTGGCAGAGCTACCAAAGGTCAAGATTCTCTTCACCTTTCACAACAGCTTAGGCAATACTAGTATGAGCAGCTCCAAGATAAACTAGTATTTGAGAGAGCAGAAGTCCCAAAACAAGGGACTGACAGTAGACAGTGCTGTCAGCATCACAGAAAATACTGAACTACGTTGTGGTAAAGAAAGTTGAAGGACACACGAAATAAATACCCTTTCTGATCTTGGTTGATCGAGTTTCCAAACTGAGGGGCAAGAGTCAAAACAACGTTACCAGAAGACAGAACTCATACTGCAACTTTGCTGCTGTTGTGACATAGGCCATGAAGTCTATCTGCATACTTGTCACTACAGAGAACAAGAGACAATAGCTTTTTTAGCACAAAGCTGACAGTTTCAGACCTTAAAGAGAAATCTTACCTCACTGAGAATTCTCACTTCTGATTTGGAACATAAAAACTATTACTACAGTATGAAAAACCCTTTCCAAATGCTGAGGTGATACCAATATAGTACATGTGGAAAAGTCTGCAGAGGAAATACATATGTGATTCTTCAAATCAATCTCAGTTTGTGAGCCAAAATCTGATTACAATGACACTGGAAGATGAAGGAGTACTATGTTAACAAAATGAAGGTATGATTTCTACATTTCCATAAGTATTTTATTTATTGTGGGTTTGTTTATATTTCTAAGAAACTACTATTTAGACTTTGTCTTTCCCGCAACTCAAAAAGCACTTAGGAAACAACTGCCAATATGGCCAGAGGATCTCATACAGTCCTATAAACATCCAGACTGGATGTTTATATGGAGACCTCTGGAGATCACTTAATCCAACATTCTGTTCTCACATTAGGTTATCCAGGGTCTGGTCAGGCTAAGACAGTTTCCATACTCCTTCCATGTAAGGCTAACGCCACATAAAGACCGTCCATATAAGTACAGGGCAACTTAGATGAAAAATCTCTAGTACTGTTTTCAGCTGAGCAACCCCTGAAACTCAGATCCAGTTTTTCCTTCTCTTCTTTCCTTAGGAAATAAAACATCATCTTCTCTTAAGTTTCACATGTGTTAAAAACCAATGTTCTGTCACACACAGAAGATGAGAGTCTGACATTTAGAATCAAACTGTTTCCAAAGTAGATAACCACAGCCTATTTCTTATGAAAATGCATGAAAACTGAAAAATTATTCCACCCCAGATGAGAGCATTCTCAATAAAAAAATAACAAAAGTGTCATTTGGTTGAGTGAAGAAGCCTTGAATACCTAAACAGCTTAAAAATGCCATTGAACAAATCAGGTCATTTCTAAATTGAAGTTGACATACTGAAAACACTGAAATATTTCAATATACAAAGGGAATTCAGGACACTTCTGCACTGACATGAATTAAAATGTGCCTTTACAAACTTACCCTTCATCCAAGTGAGCTACACTTAACTGTTTGCACTCGTCTAAAAGAAATTTTAACTCAAGTCCCTGACCAGTATCGTTTGCAACTCTACTGATCTTCCAGCAACCATCTCAGAGATACTAGCAGTATCAGCAGTACTAGTGAGACAAAGCAAGACCACTAACAATGGTTCTGGATAAAAGCAAACCCTGAAACAAAGTATGCTAGCCACAGAAGTACCTGTGACACAAGATAAAAAAGTGGTTCATAAGTTTAAATGTTCTACCTTATTTGGCCAAACTCAAAAGAATTTGAAAAAAAAGAATCTTCTGCAAGTTCTTTTTCAATTTGGACTGCGGTTATTTCAGCACTGATATTAAGGTTTCCTTTCCTAGTTGTCTCCATAGCAACAAACATATTCCCAATCAGACACCATCATCTTTACTGGAGACTTTCTCAGACACACCAGAAGCCAGCCAGTGCAGCAAAGGGACTGGTGCTTACTGGCTTTATATAGTTTGGAATCAAAACATAACCCTTTGGGGAACAAAGAAAGCATCTTAAATGAAAGAGTTCTTACAACCTAAGAAAAAGGAAGTTTCTTCTGTCTTCATTTTGGCAACCTAGCATACAGCAATCCAGCATTAAACTTATCTCAAAGTAGCAACTGAGAATGTAGTCCCCTCCTCTCCCTGGGAAATTACCAAACAATGTCTGCCTTCTCTACTCATCTGGACATGAGTGTCAACATTGGTTTTTCTGCTTATTTCTAATGGGCAGCACTGCTCCATGAACTGCTCTACTCCCTCAAATAAACTTTCAAACTGCTGTCAGCAGAGTAGAAGAATGATAACCTTGGAAAAATGATGGATTATGATGATCCTGAAAAGCACACAGACATGTGCCAGGAGCTTAATCAGACTCTGAACTATCTGGAAATTCTCCAATTAATTATGCAGTTCATAAATAGAATTGGTAATCACACCAAACATGTTTCGAGAATGAAAATACCAGGAAGCTTTAACAGCAGCAAACTTGCCTAGAAGGCAGTGATTTGTTCAAAATACAGTTAAATGCTGCTTTTCAGAGTTGTACTTGACACGTAGGTACAGATTTCTACTGAGGTAGAAAAAGTTGCCAGGGAGAAAGCTGAAGACACCATGCAGACAAATGAGTCCCTTTCAAAAATTTTTGAATATGAAAGAAAACTTGTTTTTAAGAAAATCTTACACATGTTCAAATCTATCAGGACAGGAGTCCTCTAAGGATGGAAGAACGCACCTATTAAAAGTTATAAGCTAGCTGAGTCTCATCAACTCAAAGGAAAAGCCATCAGCCTAATCCAGCACAGTCATGCTCCAGAAAGTTGGAGGTGGAAAGGAGATATTTACAATATTCTGGGTAAAATGACTTCATTTTCCACTTCTGATTCAATCATAAACTTTAACAAAATAGCCCACTTCTACTTCACAAAATATAAGCTTTTGGTAAATTCAATGCAAATAGCCCATTATCCCATTTCTAAACTACAGGTAGCAAGAAATTCTTCTGACTTCATGTGATTTTCAAAGGCACATCTTTGTTAAGCAAAGCCACAGAAGAGTTCCTGCTTTTAAACATTTAAGTACTATAAAACTACTAACAGAACAGTTAACAATCACTTGAAAGGACAGCCGAGGAACAGAAAGCCAGAAAAAGTGCTACAAAACAGTTGTTTTCTAAGATTCAAAATTCTAGCAGAGATCCAAAATTCACATTGCCTTTTCACAACTGTGGCACTCTGAACGCCAACTCGTTTTGTACTAACAACTGCACGCCTCCTAACTAGCTCCAGGGTACTTTGTCAGAAAAACAGAGCTGTTAAGGAAAGAATAATCTACACTAAGCTTGTATTTTAGATGATGTTTAACTTAAAATAAGTCTGTAGTTTTATTCTTGAAAAACTTCTGAAGTTTCAGATTGGACTGTATTCACTGGCCAGTGAACACACAATTGTGGACACTATAATAGAAATGTATTATTCTATTAGCTTCTCACTAATACATTTCCTGTGCAGGTAAACTGGTATTGCCTCAGTGGGACTGAACAGTAGGGAAAGAAAGGAGGGAAGAATCTGTGTAACCAGTTAGAAGTTTAAAATCAAAGGCAAGCCAAGGAAAGTGATCATTTCCCTTCTACTCGGAACACGTGAGGTCACACATGGAGTGCTGGGCCCAAGTCTGGGTTCCATACTGGGTTGACATACTGAAAACACTGAAATATGGACAGAGATATGGACAAATGGGAGAGTGTCGAGAGAAGATCCATGAAGTAAGTGCTAAATCAAATTAAAAAAGGCGAAGTCATTATGCTGAAAATCACCTAGTCCTTGATTCCCAAAAACACTGATAGAAGGACTTGTAGAAGCAGGAAGAGAACCTGACCAAAACTAAGTTTCAAAGAAACCAGCTCACTGTTTTGTTACCATAGGCAAGCTACAACCCACAACTGGCATTAAGCCTCATGTGGTGCATGTCTGACTAACAGCTTTAATTATTAAGACTGAGGGAGTGTTTTCCTGCAGAAAGATGCACTGAGGTTTTACCAGAATGGATCCATTAGCCAAAATACGTTCACGTCCCAGCACATTTATACACGCATTTAATTTTTTAGTAAAAGATCTTGTGCACATATCCATAATTATGGATATAATATATGTTAAAAATGTATTTTAATATTACAAGTGTAATATTACAAGTATAACCAAATCTGTTCTAATAATTCAAAATCAAGACAACTAAGTATGCCTAGAAAGGTCAGTACTATTCCTTAAAATTCAAAAACTATCTTACAGCTCCACCACCTATATGGTAGTGGAAATTAAACAGCCTAAAGATCTACAAATATCCCACTAGTTGGGAAGCAGGACTCTCAAATACAACCTAAGGAGTCAAAGACCTGACACTCCTTCTTTAACTTACTCCTAGGTAAGGAGTAAGTCTGTGTGTTGTGGAGGGGCTTTTCTGCTCTAAACCCTTTCCCTCCCTTTGCTCTCCTGCACCCCTGACACAGCAGGTAAGTACTTGAATGACCACATGAAGCTCAGCACATGCTCTGTGAGGGTTACCCTCAGAGGCTCTGAGACTGACAGCACAGCACATGACCTACAGCTGGTGTGATCCCTGCCCGTGACAGAGTTGCTGGCTCATACCTGGTTACTGGTGGCCATTATCAGGGCTCTCGGAGGCGCAGATTGGGGTTTACCACTTGGCAGGGGCAATGCGGGTGCTAAACTGGCCATAAGCTGAGTCGGTGCTTGAAGACTGAACTGGTAAACATTAGGAGCTGTGCAAGGTGCTGTATCTGATTCCTTTTGGCAGAGAAAAAGGGGAAAAGAAAAGCAACTTTACAGAAAGTACAGCATATACAGACTATGCACGTGAAATTGAACCCAAATATCAATTCAAGTGAATACTGTAAAACATAATGATCTTTTTTCAATAGTAAAAAAATAATAAAAGCCAGCACTGTGTTTATTTTATACATCTAGCAAAAGTTTAACTGAACCTCCATTAAGAAGACAACGTCAACAGGTCTATGGCAATCACAGGTCAGTTCCAGTCAGCACAAATTTAAGGCCAAAGTTATGTCTCTAGCAAATTCAAACTAGAAGATGAGAACTAAAGCTGAGAAAAAACAGAACAAGAACACCAACACTCTGGGTGACAGAAGGGCAGGAATTTTAGTTGTCATGACAGATTTGGTCCTCAGAACAGTGTTCTGAAGTGTACCGATTTATATGGCAAATGTAATGTAATTGTTACAATCTCCCACTCTACATAGCAATAGCAAAGTTAGGGCTCCACCCACCAAGAAGCAGGTTGATACTATGCCAGTCAGGAGCAGTATATACACACAAGTCACACATGCCACTGCTCTCAGGAGTTCTCCTCCCCTCACTTTTCACCTCAAATCTGAGGGATAGTTCTTCAGGGAAAGCAAGATGGATGCAGGATAACAGAAAAGATTCTGCAATGGAACTGATATCACTGATTCCTATATTCTTCCTCCTTCCTGTCTGATCACCTGCAATCTCAGATGCATCTTAAGCATAGGTACCGGTTGTGAGTCTGGAGCACCTAACAGCAAGGAGGCAAGCACAGATCCAGAGGTTTACAGGAATTACTCAAGTCTGAAAACATTCAACTACCTCAGTTCTTAAGGATCAATTATTTTCTAAGTTGAGAAAGGTGGAAAGCAAGCTACAGCCTTTTAAAACAATCATGAAGACAAAAACTTTTGTAAAACTTATTTTTCAACCAAAACATAATGGCAGAAATAGCTTCCCCTACACTTCACTGCTGTTTTTTACCGCATTCTTAACTCCAAAGCATTCTAAACTTAAAACAATGGAAAAACCTATTCTTTATCCCAAACCACTAGTGTTTTTTCCACTTCCAGCTGTTAGGTTCAAAATATAGCAAGAGATGGAGGTCAGCCAATTAGTAGTTTAGAAGTTACCACATTAAAAGACATTATTGGCTCAGGTCAATGCAGATCTTTACTGCTGAAGTAATTACTGAAGTATTCTATTGCTCTGTCTCTAAAGATTAATTGCCTGGAAGAAAAGACGCTTCACTTAAATCACAAACTTTAAACAGCTCTCCAGCACTACTATTTGCCCTTAAATGCCCTTGTTTTCTAAATTAGATTCTTCAGTCAGAGAATAGGCTGCTCAACAACAGAAACAAGAAAATGTTTAAAAGCTTTTCTAGGGGAAGAAGATTATGTAAGTGAGACTGACAACTGAGAACACTGAGCAGCCTAAGCAATGAGCTACTACAAAGCAAAACTTGCATCCCAGCTGAATTGAATACTCACAGTAGAAAGAGTCCTCAATAAAACCAATTTGTTAGAACAACCAGTCTTTTACTGGTCTGTATAAATTTGTGCTTACTAAAAAATAAGATCTAGAAAGAAAGGAGCTGCTCTACTATTAGTTCAACTAGTGATAAAAGTTTCAGTATGCCTCACTGAAGCATATAACTGCATCATGAATTCATTAGAGACACATCATACTCATAAAAAGAATCTCTGCAGAAAATTCTTATTTATTAGACTGGATATTTATTCTGTAATAAATATATTCATCATAGAGGGAAACTACATGCTGTAGCACTGGCCAAAAATTAAACTTAGTTGATGCCTGGATTGGATGGCATTTTTTTCCTTTGCCCAATCAAGAGTATCAACACAGTGGGAACAGGCTAAGGTCTCCACAAAGATGAGTTTCCTTGGACAATTTCGGTCATGGAATTATTAAAAAGCTAATGAGAAGAGGGGCAAATGAACAGACAAGTTCTAAGCATGCTCACAAGTACTCATGAACTTGTAGAAGGGATGGAAAAATGGATCTTGTCTAGCCAAACCAATGTGCAAATCTACCGCAACGCAGCCTTCACAAACCTGACCAAAGAACAATTTTAGTGTCTCCATTTAAAGGCTCTCCCCTTTCTCTTCTGCTTAGATACAATAATATCCCTGAAGGTTCACATACCTAACCCAGATGGGGCACTTGTCATCAATGAGATTTCTAAGGGGGTTCAGAGCAACAAANAAAAAAAAAAAAAAAAGTAGCAGATGGAAGAGAAAATCATTTAACTAAGATTAGAAGATTAGATTTCACCACAAACAAAGAATGTGTTGCTTTATTTTAATTTTGTGATAGGTACCTTCTTCTGCCACAAGTGTTATTTACTAAAATGTATCTCATAAAGGCAGATAGTATCTTTTGTCTGAGGCAATCCTGGATTGCCCATGGCATTACTGTATGGAGTATATACTTCGCAACTTCTCACTTCTTGTGACTTCTCAAGAGCATCAAAATCCTTCTGTACAGAACAGCATTACCCTTCTTAAACTGAAAAATCAAACTCTGATCAGAAAATTGAGCCCAGTGTGACCAAATTTGATTGTCCATAAGCATAGCCTACATGGAAGGATTAAATCCTTCTTGGTCTTCTGGACCAGATTCTTGAGTGTGACATGCAAACTTGAAGCACTACAGAAGTTCAGATGATCTACCAGTAAATATATGGAGGTAACACTTTCAACACGTCAGGCATGCATCTGGAAGACTAAAGCTCTCGCCACTACTAGGGTGAGGGCTACAGAGGCCACATTAAAAAAGACCAACATTCACTGAAGGGGCAAGATCTCTCCATTGATTATAGCAGATAATGTAAGGATAAAGCTACAAGACTGCATCTTGTAGCAGTACCTCATCCTGCAAGGAAAATATCTTCTAAAGATATGCCTTTGGAAACCAAGAAAGACTAACAGATCCAGATTTATCCTCCTGGGACATTTCCATTTTAAAACCTGTTCTTTAACCAGTTTCAACTTCCTGATTAAGAACTTAGCATGCAGAAGGAACATTTCTACTACTCATAGCTCTGATTACTGAGGACTCTAGTTTACTTTAATGCCAGAAAAAACAAAGTATGGAAGATACCTAGAAACTCAAGTGTTATTGATAAACTTCTGCCTAGATAGAAACGGTGAAACCCTGCAGTCATATGAAAGATGAAGAACTGAAATCCAGACTTTTCTTCCTGACACAGGATGAAAACAAAGTAAAATCATTTACTCTTCTGCAAAATGCCATCTCCTGTTAAAAAAAGACCAGGACCCCACCACCAAGAGAATATTTATTTGACAAATTACTAACTAGGTCTGGCCATAAGAATTTATTTCAATTTCATTAATAGTTCAAGGCTTTAGATACCTCGTAACTTCTAAGTTAACAACAGCCATCATTTCAGAACTTTCCATTTCCAAGACAGTATGCTTCCTTAAGAACTGAAGTTGCCTAAGATTGCTTCCTGACCCCAGTGTGTTTAAGTTTGGCTCAATGCTAAAGGAGTCTAACTATCCTAAAGTCAGTACTTAAAACAAATGAATGCAAGTTTCCTGATAATGTGATGGATTTGGGTTTTCAACCCCATCTCCAAGAATGAACTACAAAAGTCTTGGCAAAAAGATCCTTATTGTTTCTACCCTCAAAATTTCTTCCACTAATTAAACCTTTTTTTTTCTCTTTCCCACAACATTCAGGAGCTGGAAGTTGTGAGAGAACAATGAGCATTTCAGTAAAAACTCTGTTCCATCTTTGAAAGAAAAGAACAGAAAATTGTTATTTATAATTAACATGTTACACTGTGCTTTTTCAAGTGTGCCTTTCCTTACCTACAATTACAGTGATTTAACAGATGATTGCTGCCAGTCTTACTCCTGTCTCTTTTCCCATTCCAGCCTTCTCCATTACACCTGGATTAGCATCTGACATTGTTATGTGCTAATTCACAAAGATGAACCACAGAAACAGTAATCCCCTTCTTACTAGTTTCACTTTCTGAATCAGCTCACCACAGGATTAGGTGAACACCCGTACAGAAAGGCAGGAACAGCTAATTGAAAGAAAATTTGGCTAGAAAATACATCCTGTTACTGAATTGGCTTAGTAACGTGCAAAACCACACTCCTTTGAACAGAAAGCAACACCAGAGGACATTTCATAGTTTGGGGCCATGCAGAGGAGAACTTCAATGCCTGCTTTCACTTGCATGGCTTTAGCCCCAGCATATTTAACTGCACTCAATAAACAACCACGCTGTAGGATCACCCCCTGCACTCATCCCATTTCTTCCACATTGTGTGCCATTTCCTTTCTTGGTGGGTGGAGCCATAAATGCAACTATGGTGTAAATGAAGTAGAACTGAGATAAACAACATTTCTACATCTATGGAAGGTCACAAGGTAATTTGCATCAATATAGTTGCTCCACTCCCAATGACCAGCCAATAAACAATACAAGTCTTGAGATAAGGTCAAATTGGTTGATTTTTCTGCCTTTCATTGCAAAAGGCAAATATCTTGGTCATTGTGATTACAGAAGGGAAGAAATTAAACCGTATAGGATACACAAGCAAACTGAAAAATACGCATCCTCCAAAAGCATTAGTGGTTTTTTTACAGGAAGACAACTGAGAACATTATCTAATTAGTATCTACCAGATAAAATGGAAGCCCAGTACCCTTTCAGCCACACCTCATTATACCCTGAGAGGCCTGACTGCAAGTTTATTTGATGTTTTACCAATACTCATAGCATGTCAGATAAGTCATCTTAAATAAAAAAGGTCCCAAAAGTGTGGAATTTAACACTTCCTTTGTTGCACTTTTATTTCACAGGCATTCAACTGGTCTGTACTGCTAACAATAGAGAAATATTTCCACTTTGATTTTCAAGTTATGCAGTAAATTACAGGGCTCATTGTGAAAGCTGAACACGCACTATAAATACTGAATTTAGATTTTCAGATTTAGATTTTCTTCCATCTTAAAATGGCTTAGGTATCTCTGTGATATTTTTTTCATGGAAAGGAATGTTAAAATACAGCAAGATTACAGCTTAGACTTTGGCATCAGAAACTAGTCTGAAGTTGACTCTTAAAAAATTATGTGCTTCTCTCCTTACTTCACTGATCTCACAGCAGTAAAATCCCACTTTACTTGCTGAATTACAGATTCCCTCTGTATCCTCTGCTGCTTAGAATAACTTATTAAATAAAATTACTTTAAAATTTTGTATTCAAAATTGTGCCTCCTGCAGCTTTGCAGAAATTCACTTTAAGTGGCTATACAGAAGAGACTATTCAAGGAATGGATGCAGAAGAACTGAAGAACAGCATGAGAGTGAAAAACTTTGCAATGTCATAGATACAGGTTAAAAACCTCAAAAACAAATGTGGGGCTATACAGTGAAAGAGGAAAATAGGCAAAAGCAGGAGTGGAAAAATTTTTTCTCCTCTAATCCACAGGAAGTGTTAGAATCTGCATAGCTAGAAATAAGGGAAAAAAATAGAGTTTTAAAGGATTTGGGGGTTTAAATTCTTAAATGCCCCAAATGAAATGTCAATTAAATGCTTTTCCCCAGTAACACCAGGTTGTACCTGTCTCTGCACTCAGGGTTGCCCACTGCTTTATCTGGAGACAAACTGTCTGCAGGTCAGCACTTGTATCTCTATGAAGGCTAAACACAACACTTCTTAAAGAACTTGACCCTATTTGTTCAGGAAGGGGAGAAGCTTAAGACAAAACCTGCATTATTCTACACAAAGCTGATCAACTTTTCACACACATCTGAACAGTTACTTTGACTAGGACATGAGAATATTCAGGCATGTAGAAGGAAGAGAGAAAACTGTGTGTAACTCTTGCTCTCAGGCTGAGAATTTTATTAGTCAACCTTCTTTTGCCCCCATTCCTTATGCAATTTCAACTGCAATTCTACAAATTAATCAGTCATTAAGACTGATTCAACAAGACTTAAAAGATTTTACAAGAACAGCTGTTACACATTCTGAAGTGTCTGTCCCTCTACTACAGATAAGCACACCTCATTCCTGCAAATTTAATCACTTTAAAAAAGCACAGCATTTATCCAGACAAGATATGTCATATACTCTGTCAGCTCTCTCTGTGAATATGGAAGCACAGTAGTTCCTGCTAATAAGCTGAAATTTAGTCTTATTTCTTACTTAGCAGAGACTGTTGATCAGGCTGTAGATATTCTCTAGCATTACTCTAGGACTTCCTGAGCTAATGAAAAGCATTTTGCCACAGTGCTTAAGCAACAAGAAATCCTGGTCACCAGTTGAAGAGTGCAGGTCCAGAATGAAAAAAAATGCACCCAGAGGGAAAAAGGGAAAAAAAAAAAAAGGAAAAAAAACAGACCAAAACAAAACAAAACAAACCCACCCACAACCAAAATAGCATTTTCAAGAGGAATTTGGTCACTGCTTTAATTGTGAGACTGACATCTGCAACTACCCAAAACAAGCAGAGAACTGAGGGTGAACACAGCTCATTCCATCTGGTTTCAGAGTCTCGTAGCAATCACTTAAATCAGTATGAAGGTGAGATTTTTTAATGCCAGAGGCTTGTTTTCTCTTGTGGAACAGTTTGGCTTACATACAGTAAAAATTCACACACTTTGCACTGGTCGTGATGGTAGAGACATTGGTAAAGCATCTTCCATTATTCACTTCAACATTTGTTGGATCATGTAGGAATGCATGGTATTGTACAGCTTACCTGTTTGCAGGAGTGAGGAATATGCCTGCTTTTTTTCAGGGACAGCATAGGGTACTTGAAATCAGCAGAAAGCTTCATTGACAGAAGACTTACTACGTAGATCAGTTTGACAATTAACATAATTGAGAAAAATATATGAGCAGTCTTGTGTTCTGATAACCAGATTCCTTGTATCCATAATGTTTTTATTATGTATTCTTTAGTTTGCTCCTGATCACTTAATATTTACATCCTTCACAGAGCCAAGATAATAAGGCAGTAATTCTAATACTCGATATTTTGCACAGAACTATATTAGAAGTATTGTTGAGTGAGTCAGAGCTCTGTATTGACATGTACAGTAGGACAATCCCATAAACTGAACAGCTCTCCCACTAATAGTTACAGTGATACCTGAAGACAGGCTTCTCTTGCACAAGAACTTTGATCCAAAATTTAGTGGCCCTTTGAAAAGCTGTCCTGTGTGATTAAGATTTTGCAGTTGGCTAGAACACCTACTAAAGACAGCATGGCTAGAATTTAATTCGCCAGAAAGCGCTAGACTAAGACATTTTGTTAAATAGCTTTGCTACTTTGGG
The DNA here is from genome assembly GCA_013400215.1 of Cisticola juncidis. Classification (NCBI taxonomy): domain Eukaryota; kingdom Metazoa; phylum Chordata; class Aves; order Passeriformes; family Cisticolidae; genus Cisticola; species Cisticola juncidis. The sequence continues at coordinate 64,745 of VXBR01002817.1, read as the reverse complement.
AAATCCATACAAGCATAGCTTTTGTTCAAATAATGATCTGGTCTCATTAGATACAATTCCTAATTTTGGGCTGTATAGACAGTGGTTTAGAAGTGTCTTCTTCTGCAAGTTAGTCCTAGATATGCAAAGATGAATGCAAACATTCTCCTGAGTTTCAGACTGTATGCTGAGAAAAAGCACATAAATCTAAAATATATGGGGAATGAGAAGACTGTCCTCAGTGGTACTTAAGTTCTCCACTTTAAAAGGCTGCCATCAGTATAAAGAACTCAGGGCAGTAACTGTAAGCTCTTATTTTCTTCCATTTTTCTGAGCATATACGGACATTGAGAGGCTGTCTTCTAAACATTAGCTCTGGTTTATGCCAAGCCAGCCTTGAGAAAAACATGCTCCTCGTAATGTTCTGTTCTCCTGCTGCTGGAATAAAGCTATAACCACTGCTTATGCTGACAGACCCCTAAGCCCAAGACACCAGAACAATTATCTATTCAGCTGCTGAGTCATATTTACAGATTATTAATACAAAACCTGTAATGCTGTCAGAACTCCACGGAAGCAAATCTTTAAAAACCACATAGCACGCTGCATTGCAACCAACTATTAAACTATAGGGTTTAATAAAAATTCTAGGATCCCTGTGAGCAACACTGCAATATTGTTTCCAGGACATGTTGACAAGTCTATGCAAGGCCTCCAGACTTATCACCAGTGAACAGTGATGTGGTGACTTCAAAATACAACTATTTCAGTGGATGGCTGGAGAGGGGCAATGTGAGAAAGTAACATCACAGGTTTTCAAGTCTATATCCTCTCCCTCAACACAAGTAGCTGACTTTAATATACTGGTAGGTAGAAATCAGAAAGGACCAGATGCAGTTGATCACTATTATTAGTGAAACTTTAGCAGTAAATAGAAAAGCAAATACGCTATCTAGTCCCTACATTTTAACAGATAGCATCCTGCACCTCATAAACAGCAAAGATATTCTGCAGTCTGAAAAATACACCTCCTGAAGCAGTATCTTAATGCAGGGTTTGTGCTTAAGGTTAATAGTGACATAGGGAGCAATATCTTGCTATTTAAAGTAAACCTTAATTATTGGGAAGAGGTCAGCAAACTGTAACTCTAGGGTCTCCTTGTCTCCTGCCTTGTCTTCACAATATATACCTTCCTTTCCACTACCAGAAAATTTCAAATGATTTAACTTTAAATAAATACAGAATCCTTCCCAAAGAACAATCCTTCCACAGGATCAGAGGTAACACTGCATCTAACTCTAAAGTGATGAGATGCACCACATTCATAACTATCTTTGTCCGCAGCTGACAGAAAAGCTCACCATATCACGCCTATTAATAATGCATCAGAAGCTCTGGCACAAATACCAAGTTGTCACACGTGCCAGATGTTCCTTTGCTGCAACCTGGGCACGGCACTATACCAGACCATGGCACGGATCAGCCGAGTATGGCAGAACAGGCATCTCCTCCTGAATCAGGTGCACCTCAGGACTGCTCAGCCAGAACTTTCTCCTCCTCACACACCCAAGTAAGAGTAGGATGAACTCATCAGCCATTTGTCAGGAACCTGCCATTCCACTCCAAATTAAGATAACATGCTATCAAGTCTCCTAAGGACAAAGCCAGTATATGACCTAGCCTTTTCCACAAGGACATTTTTGTTAGAAAAAACATAGCCTTTCCTTTAACTTTATGAATGCCCAAGTTGATTTCAATTCTATCTTGTTGAGAGCTTCCTTTTCACTTTTCATTAATTTCTCTGTCAGCAGCAACGAAGTTTCACCTTCAACATCAGGCTAAACAGGACTAACATAACAACTCACCACCCAATATTGTGCACTCCCAATGTAATAAGCAAATACTTGCCTTTTTCATAAAATTTATTACATCAAAACATTACCACTGATATACTTAAACCCAGGAGCGTGGCTAATAGTCTCACTGGCAAGTATCATGCTGTTCTTTGTTCATTAGCCAGATGGTACAACTAAAACACTTGTCCTGTTTACTGAAGGTGGCATAAAAAAGCAATTCAACACCAAAAAAAAAACAGTAGCGTAAAGTAATTACAGAAAGTAACAGAACATATATAGGCAGAGCTTGGCCCTCAAAAGTTACTAAATTTTTACTGAATATAATGCCCAATTTTTAATTCACTATTTGACTAGTTTTTGAAAGCAGTCAACAAACTGGTATTTGGGCCTCTCTTGGCATCATTCCATTATTTACTGTCATAGCTGACTGCATATTACAGCTTGTTCCATCAATACCTCTGCCTGTGACAAAACATGTCAGAAGATTTACAATGAGCTGCTCAGGCCTTGCAGTGCTGTGCTTTATAATCCACGCTGCCCAATTCTGCACTGATTTAACTTTACACCAAAACAAAATCACCTGGCAGAACTTTAAAGAGTCTGGGAACATACCTCAAGAAACTGCAGCCTCCTCTTCCAGGAAGTTATAATAAAGCACAGCAATTACTTTAAAATAAAGAAGCTGGTAACAAGACTTTATGCAAGTGCCCTGTTATATTAAAACATGAACTGACTGCTTGGCTGAAAATAATGGGTATTTTTCACCTTCACAGCACAATGTAATGTTCAAGTTCAATTTCAGGTATGGGGGACAAGGATCAGAATTTGACAATGGAAGATTTTGCTTAATGGAAGGATATCTGAAGAAATTTCTCCTCTTCTAGTTAAGTAGCTACTGTTAAATTGGGTTGTTATATTTCATTAAATCTAACTATTACCACAAAGGACACTGAAGATTCGGTATGGAAATAAGACCCATTTAATTTAATAAAAGACAAAATCTTGATTTCAGTAATTTTTCTGAGCATTGGACATTACTGATTTGCTGTAGCACTTTAGGGATAGTATGACATAAACTGCTATTGTATCAATTGAGGCTTTGAAGATAATCTCTGCTACTTACTAGCTGAACCAATTAAAAGAAAACGCTTACAACGTCACTGCTGGAGAGCGATGACACAGAAGAGGCAGATGAACCAGAGGATAACTGTTGTGTACTGGCCAATGACAACGCCAAGTGTTGATTGTAAGATGGTTCAGAGTCTCTGTTCTGCTGCTGTTCTCCATTGCAGAGAGCTATCTGATCCCTTATTTTCAACCTATTATCTGTTAACAGAAAACATAAGTATCATTTAAGAGCACAGAATACAAACACATGGGCCTTGAAGTCTAAGAAGAGCTGCAGTTTAACAAGCTAATTGAAAAACAAGCTCAGAGAAAACTAATTTTGGGTTAGAAAGTTACAAGTTCCTTTTATTTATTCCTGTATTTCTGAATGATTAATTTCAAGGGATAAGTATTTGGAATTACATCAAATTCAAGAAAAAATTTTAAGTTGGTTTCCTGCTATACCTACCAAGTTCAGGTGATAAATTAATTTTGCTCCCCCACTTCTTTTTAATCCAGGCCCTGTAGTCAATCACTTCTTGGGTCACTTTGATGATTCTACCTAATGTGCTAAAAAAATTTTTCAATTAAGTATTAAACAAAGACTGTTGGTTACATATTTGCAAGCATTTTAACAAGCTATAAATTACACTTCAAGTCAGTTTAAGATATCCCTAGCCAAAGAATCTTTTTGAACCTTCTTTTTTTAGTACATCATTTAATCCACTGAACCACCACTTACAGTCATATTATTTTCTTCTTCCACACTAACATGCAAGCACTGACACATAGGCAAGATTTTTATTCTGTATTTCTAGATGGAGTGCATATTAACTATAAAGAATGCACATGCTGGTAACAGTACATTTGATAAAACCAATTTATGATTCTTGCATTTCTCCATACAGAAAGTTTTTCCACAAAATCTGGATTATAACAGGTATGGGATGCACAGAAGACAAAAGACATCCCAGCACCCCAACTGACTGACTGGAGATAGAGACCTTCACTAATCCTTGCTTCTGGTTTACAAAACAACTTAGAAGGCATTAAGGACCCCACAATTATAAAGGAAGTACCATGGATCGTGAGGTGGTGGAACAAGAAACTGACTGGCTCCAAAACAAGATAGAATTTCAATAAATTCGTAACAGTAAGAGGCTCAGAGAGAAAGCTTACCCAGATGAACAGTGACTAGTTATCAACAAAGTAGTGTTTTTCCAACACATTTTCCCAGCATTCAGCTATTTGAATCGTACTTCTTGAGCAGGAGTGACCTGTCTTCTTGTTTGAGAGATAAATTTTCAGGCTTTCATTTAATCAGAGACTAGTCACTGAAACATTAACTATAAACTCCATGCTCAAGATACACGAAGAAATAACTACTGTACAAAGATGAGCTGTATAAAGTTACCACTGAGGAGCAGGAAATGTTATTTCTTTTAATCTTCAGTGGTTAAATTGAAGTTTATTTTGTATTTCACATCATAAAGGTACCTTGTACCAGTCCAGGAATTTTGTTTTGGTTTAGGTGTACAATGTGAAGGCAGGCTACTTTTAGTGGGTTTCATGTTAACACTTTTGGTAGCAATAATTCTCCTACTAGCCTAGTGATTACTATCTCATGCATGACCAAATACCACATGTTGGAAGATTAACACGTTCCATGTTAATCTTCCGACTTTAAAGATACGTTAACACTGAAAAAGTCCGTCCAGCAAACATTGAACCAAATAGTATCATCTAAATTACAAGTCTAATAGCTGCAGATGGGCATCAGGACAGAATGCATGTCATTCACCATTCTATCTACATAACATGGATAAAATAATGCATGCTGGATAATAAAATCTTGAATTTTACACACAATTAAAGGTGTGGTTGTCACCACTCAGCAATTAAAGATCTGGGCTATAACCGATCATATTTTGGGAGCCAAAGTTGAGTTCAATAGCTAAGCAGAACAAATAAATCAGAGGATCTCATTTTGCTAACGTATACTCCCATGATGTAACAGCATTTTAAATACTCAGTGCAGTTCTGGTTTCTCAGTCTCCAAGAGTAAGTTGAGCAAGAGGAGACAGAATGAAGACAGGCATGACCAAAACTGCTGAGGTTCAGCTGTGGCTCTAAAGCGGCAGCTCCCAAGAGAGCAATGCAATGGGACTCAAACATGCACCAGCTGGGTCTCGTCAGCACTGGGACAGGAAAGAAAATCCTGCAGTTAAAAAGTTTCATCTGAGAAAACCTTCAGAAAGAGCTGAGCTTTTACTCTAGGATTACACAAATTTCACAGCTACCAGCAGCTGTGGTATTGGAACCAGAAAGTGAACACGGGGCTGAGCAACACAAGCTTATTACTTAAAAGGAGTTTGTCAAGCCTTATGCTTCTTGGAGTACCTTCCTGGAAGTAAAGAGTCACAAAAAGCAAGAGTCACTATTTCATATAGCAGAAGCAAAATGAACAATTGAGGTTGGTATTTTTATCAGACTGTGTGACTGACATACCAAAAATGCCTGCTATCAAATAGGCAAAATCAATGAAGCGACTGCTACACCAACAATTGTGGCAAGAGTTGCATGCACAGAATCGGGGAATATGTTCTCTCACTAGTTCCTTTCAAAGGGCACAGAGATCAAAGCTATAAACTCTCCTTTTTGGTATAAAGGTGGAAAAAAGGAAATTCACTAAGTTCAGGAAGGTCAGGAGCCCAAAGCATTCATTATGGGACATCAGAAACTGAAAGGTGATTAAGGTTATACTGACATATACCTAATAAAACAGCAAAGAAAGAGGAAGCAAGTGTGATCAAACCAGGTATTGATCTCAAAAGAACACCATTTCCTATGTATGAGACTCAAGCATATCCATGGGTTCAAAGAACAATTTTTTAAAATCAGCATTTGAAAATTGTGCTTAAATCTGTTCTCAACACCAAAAATGCCTAGGAACAACAACAACAAGAAAAAAACTATCTACCCTGCCTTTATTGTGAAAAAAGGTCATGCTTCTGGGGCTTTTATTTTGACTGAGGCCAGAATTTCTACAGATGTCCAAGACAAGCAATTCTTCAAAGATGCTTGTTTGAAAGACATGAAAAAATACTGTTAACTGGTTAGTAAAATCAGACAGGTCTCCTGAGAAAGATGCCCCTTCAAATTTTTTCCCTTAATATTATCATATAGTAAGACCAGGAATAAGCTATTTATAGATCTACTTTATTTTATAGTAAGAACTCAGGTTCTTCTTTTAGATGCTGCCAGACCTTGGTTCACAGGGACACTTTCTAACTCTCATTACAGCACAACTACTGGACAAATCAGTCTTAAGACCACTCTTAAAAGGAGCAGAGTGATGACATCACATTCAGCAAAATCAAATATGGAAAGCTCCAGCCTAGCTCCACATGAACAAGTGAGTAGCAGAGCCTGAAAAACATCAAGTCTCTGAAATAATGGTCAAAATAACTGAAATATCCCCTCAGTATTAAAAGTGCAATATAACCCAAAAGCACACTAAGGTGCACCTGAGAATGATCTTGAGCATGAGAATTAAAAATACCCTAAACATAAAACCTTTACCCTAACAAATACACTGTGTAGGAAAAACTGGTATTACTGACACCTTTTAAGGGACAGAAGGCATTCTACTAATAGTTCCCAGAGCTCCCAGAACTATTTTGGCCGAACATTGGCAGCCCAAAGCTAACATACTGACCTGTCAGCAGTTAGATCAGTTGAGATGAACATTAGGAAGAGACCCAACAACTTTCCAAGCACAGTGATGGAAAGATCACTTTCTATCTGGCTATGGTTGTTTTGAAGACTATTACCTGCAAATGACAACTCCAGACATGCAGTATGAAACTGCTTAGGCTTTCTCAAATTCTGACCTGATGGCATCACAGTCTGTTTCCCTTACCAAGGGGCACCACATCTAGCACAATACACAAGATTTCCCAGGTCTAATTTATACTGAAGGGCATGTGACAGCAAAACCAAGTCTTCCATTCCTCATTCCATATGACCTCCTCAGCTTCCCAAATGTGGCTACAGAGCTGTTTAGAGATGCAGTCTGAGCAGTCAGCATATTCGTAGCTGAACTATGTGACAGACCAGCGTGTGAGCCAACATCCCAATCTGCAAAATATAAATATTAACTTAAGGATGCATTTTTGTCACATCCAGAGCAGCATAACTTAAGGCTGTGAAATGGTACAATACCACTCTTTCTCTCTCTTGCCCCAAATGTGAACCCCCGCTGCTTCTCTTGCTTCTGATCTGCCCATCATCAGCCAAAAGCTAGATCAGCTTCTAGAGGTGACAGAAGTGTTGAGATTCTTGTTTCCAGTCAGACCAGAAAGTCCATGTGACTCACTTTCTGACTGCAGGATTGCTAGATCCCATACAAGGCAAGATTCAGACTGAGAAGGAAGGAACAGCCCAGCTGACAGAAGACAGGACATGGGTACTTAGCCTGGACAAGGTATAACATGAAATTACACCTTAATATAAAGGCCATGGAACAGGATGGTAACAGACAATCCACTGTTTAAATGAACCCAAATCAATAAGCAAGAGCTTTTTGCCAAATATCAGCTAAGGTTTCCTGTGGTTCATCAAGAAACAAAACTGGAAAAATGGTCACTTGTAGGAGAAGGGAATACAGGTGACCTTGCCCCTGGTAAATTAAGCTGTGTTAATTACCCAATACAGCCTTGCCCCCGATGAGTCAAAGCTATATCCAATAAAGATAAGTGTGATAAAAAGGAGTGGGTTAGCTGGAAAGTGGGAATCATGAAGAAAGATTCTGGGGAGAGAGAATCACTGCTGTGAGGTCAGTCTGGGTCTGCAGTCAGAGCCTGTTGCTGCAACCTGCAGTCACACTCTAGCCAGGTAAAAGCCTGCACTCAAGAGTCTGTAAACCAATACCTGCAGTCAGAGTTTGGCAGGAAATAACCAGCAGTCAGAGGCTGCAAGGAAAACCTACAGCAAGAGTTTGCTGCAGCCATAGTCAGTGAATAGCTGGAGTCAGGATGGCTGGGCTATAAAGAGGAATAAAACAGGACCCTTGTCATGCTGAGATAAACAAGAAGTCTGTCTTGGCTCACCTCATTTTTACCCTCAAACAAGAGGGCTGCTGCAACAGTCACTGACTCAAAACTGAGTCCAAAGAAAGGCAATGAAGGTGATGAAGGGTCTGGAGCACAAGTCTTGTGAGGATTTGGGTTGTTTAGTCTGGGGAAAAAAGGAAGCTCAGGGTGGATATTATTCTCTACAACCATCTGAAAGGAGTTTGTACAAGTGAACATTGATCTCTTCTCTCAGATAAGTGAAAGCATAAGAGGAAATGACCTTAGGCTGCACCACAGAAGGTTCAGATTAGAAATTAGGAAGAATTTCATCAACAAACATGTTTGTCAAGCACTGGAACAGGGTGTCCAGGGAAGCAATGAAGTTACTGTCCCTAGGGGTACTTAAAAGCCATGTAAATGTGGCACTGAGGGACGTGGTTTAGTGGTGAACACAGTGGTGGCTGGGTTAACAGCTGAACGCAATGATCTCAGGGGCCTTTTCCAACCTAAATGATTCTATGAAACTATCATTCCTCATAGACTAAAGAAACGACCTCACTTACGATAGCTCACTCTTTCCCAGAGGCAGGCTAGGGGCAAAGATCATATAAAAGCTGTTCAATGCACACACACTGACACCACCCTTAAGCAGGAGATATCTACTGTATTTCACAGCTAGACTCATGTCTCTGTGGCCCTAAATATTAAGAAATCAATCAGGATTCTCAATCATCTTGGCTGAAGACACAACACCAAACTTCACCTTGCATACAAGTTGTACAAGTTCAAAATGGATCAGTCTCTTATTTTCCTAAGAGGAAACTCCTTTTCCCAAGATGACAGGAAGCTGTTTGCTCTAATACAATCAACCAAACTGTCAAGCAAGCTCTCCTAAGCTGTTCTTAGAAGAGGATAGGTGAGACTGACTGGGGACTTGGAAGGGGATAGGTGACACTGACTGGGGACGAAATAGTGTTAAAGTAATTTCTGTTGCTGTAAGAATTACCTTCAGGATTCAGCTCATTACTGTTTCCACTGAGAGGAAAGCTTTTCCATGACAGGAGATAGCTTTTAATTCCCACCATATCTCAGATGTTCTATTTGGAAGCCTAAATGATAATGGTGGCAAGAGTGACGTGAATCTATCCCTTACTGTCCTGTGGGACTTGCTACTACAGAACATGAAGAAAAAGGCCTATGGTGCTGAAGGACTACAATCTGACTTTTTTTCCCATTGGGACTATCAGAAGCAGCAGCTCTCTAGAAACCCTTAAATTATTATAGACATATTTTTGTGTTGGACTGACCCTGAAAAAGAACTGCCACAATCACCAAGAAAGATGTGAAATCTATTGAGTGTCATGTATGAAATAGGACTCTGTATACAGAAACCTTCCCTGGGAAGGGAAAATATGAACTCAAACCCATTAGACAGTTCAAGAACCATCCCACGTAGGAAAAAGCTAGCCCCAGTTAGGACAAAACTGAATAAACTCAGCCTGGGGGTGGATTCAGCCTCCTGTAACTTCCTATCCTTTCAAATACTCTTCATTTAATCTTGATACCTCTTGTAGAACATGATGTTCTACTAGAAGCCAGTCCCTGCTCTTAAATGGAGCCCATTGTTTATAGTTACAGTTATGCTACAGTTTAACCTACCTACTAACAAGTCTAGTAAAAGAAAAAATGGTTCAGGACAAAGGGCTCCCAGATGGTCAGGCTTTAGGTCAGGCCCCCAGAAAGATCTTCATGCAGATCATGGACCACTCTGCTTTACTGCAAGAAGAGGGATCCACAAACATACCTGGATTACCCAAGCACATCAGGTTTAACTGAGACCAAAAATGGACTGATGATTTCTGCAATAAACTTGTTACAAACAGCTCATCATCCACTTACAAGTCCTTTGGCACTGATGAGACTGGTGCTAGGGGAACTGTTTGTATACAGAACTTTGCTGAATGCTGTTCCTCTTGCAAGCCAGTGGCATGATGGGGTCTGAGATTCAGATGTCACTGTCACAGACAGCCCAGAACTCACAGACAGGTCAGACATGACACCTGAACACTGCTGCTGGAACTGCTCCACAGGTCTGCAGTTGTTAAAAAAATTCAAATATTTCCTAGTTACAGTAACAAATGCAAGTCCATGCAAAGTTCACATACTGATGACACCTGAGGCTCCCATTAGATGCTGTACCAATATTCTTTTTGATGCCTATAGTAAATACAAACTCCTCATAAGAGATTGATTATATCCTTCAGAGAAACACAGAGAAGTTACTGGAGGCCAGGACCCAAGACAAGCAAAACTTCAGCAATCCCTAGGTTACTCTATCTGTACTTAGGTAAGAACAAAATTTCATCAGTACCAAGAATTTTCAGCCAATACACATTGAACAGTGACCTTTAACATCTTACAACAGCAGTCTCAAATGTCTGTGCAACACTGTTCCACTCCTTCTGTACCTCCATCACAGTGCAGTCTCAACCTTTGTGAATTTAGTACCACGGAAAACCTAAAGGACTTACAGGCACTCTAAAGTACTGTCAGTTTTAAACTCAAAGTGAAACACTGCATCCACTTTGATGTAAACTTACTAGAGGAAACTATTTCACCTTCCAGTGACACTAATGCTGGAAGTTTACATCATGACTGGAGTTTGCAGTTGTATTGAGATGGTTCATGTAACATCTTACAGCCATCCTTCCCTGTGATTAGCTGGGAAGCTCAAAGCCATTGGGATTTCAGGGAAGTCTTAGGGAAGAGACATCCTCTGATCTAGCCCAAATTCACACAGAGTTAGAGCAAAAGGTGCTAGAGCGAATACATGAATGGAAATACCACACGGCTGCCATGCCTTCATTGCCTTTCTCCTTTCTCTTTCAAAAAAACAAATTGCAAAGGTGAGAGCTCAAAGTACTGATTGTGTTTCTATGAAAGAGACTAAGAGTTGCATTAAAATGGCAGGTCTATAAGTATGCCACTTTTAATGGCAGTTCTAGCATAATAATCAAATGGGACTGATTCTATCAGGGTATTTTTAATACAGTACTTTTAACTCTTTTTTAAATTCTAAAATACATATCAAGTCTTTTAAAACAGTTTATGGGGGCATGTGTTAAAGAACCAGGGAAAATCTTAGCCCTATCTAGTTTTCTAATTGTCTAAACAAGCAAGTTCATCACACACATTTCTTTCTGCCACAATACAGACATGCATCATATTAAACATTACATCAGCAAACTCTCCTTTGAAATACTTCAAGCAGAATGTTTGAGGAAAGACCAATTATCTTCTGGCTCCCTTCCACACTATCAGAATCTCACATTGGACTCATCCTGGGTTTTATCATACTCTCTTCATTTCAGTGCTGCACACCGAAGTACTGCACTCTCATATCCCTGGGCAGCTTAAATTTCTGTGCAGATTTCAATACAACCACAGTTAAACAATAAATAGCAACATTCCTTTTATGAATCTAGACCCAGACATTCCTAACTGATTACACAGACAAATGGATATTGAAAAAATGAACTAATTACCTCTCAGAATCTCTATTTGGATATGATCTTGCAAGTGGTGATACTGCATGGCTAAGAACAATGTAGGCATAATCAAAAACTTGTTTCACTTGCATGGCACCGTAAGAACTTCTGCCAACGTCGTTTCCTGAAATAATGTGACAGTCATCAGATCATCCTTTTTTAATATCAGTTACCAAAACATTACTCATACTTAAAGCTCAGAAGCCTTAACAATGTATCTTAACTCTGTTTAAACTGGTTATCCCATCCTAGCCACATCAGGAACACCTAAGTGTGCCTATTTCAACAAAAGAAGTTGACCTTAGGAATGACACTTAACATTATGCGTTCAATTTTCTAAAATACTCACTAAAATATAGTGCTTGAAAGAAACAAAGCATAGAGATCAGCTTAAAGCTCTTACAGCTGTCTTAAAGAGGGAACCTACCAAGCTTAAAGCATCATATCTCACTTACCCGTGGAGTTCCTCCAGGCCAAATTCAGTTTAAAATTTCACTTGTGTAACCACATGACCTTCATTAGGTAAGACAGACTCACATCAAACCCTATTTAAGCTTATCAATACTACAGACTAATAAACCAGCACATACAGATATGATCTCCACAGGATAAGCCAGTTTTTCAAAACTGTATTATAGAAGATTCCAGAAGCTTTCCTAGTACTGTTTTCTGAGAAAGTTTGTGGCACTCTCAACTGCCCTGCTTTAGGCATGCGTGACATTTTAATTGTTACTCTTCCCAAGTCTATTGCCATAGGAGGAACTGCAGAAGTTAAGAACATTCTTAACCTTCTGACACCTTCTGTATCAGTGACAATGTACAAGAACACATCTCCCATCTGATACCTAGAACAATCTTGCTGTTATTAGCGGAAAGCATTTGGGGGCTTTCTGTGGGTGTATTTGGCACCAGACATCAAAATTCACTGTCAGCACTCAATTTAAGAAGCAACTAAAACTGCTTTCAAATTGCATAAAATACAGACTAGGTCTTGAGTGGGTAGAAAACTGCTTACAGTGAAAGGTTCCTTCCTTCAGAATGATGTGTGAAATGCTGTGAGAACACTGGAAAACAATGAACCACCAAATATGAAAATCTTTAGGGCCCATGAATAAAAGAAATCAATGAAAATTCTGCTTTCAAAAGTTGATGGGTAGAAGACAGAATCCTTTGGAGGACTGAATCCAACAAGACTGAATTGGACTTCAGAGGAACACTTCACTCCCCTGAGTGTTTTGTCCAGCAAGCCGCTATAGACAAACATGCTGAGATCTGCCATCCAGGGGAAAAAACCACAGATTCCTCTCAAAATTCTCCAAGCATAATGCCTCCCTAACAGAAAAGCATAATCAATGAAAACTAACTGAAAACATAAAAGCACTTTGGGAAAACAGAATTTTTCCAGTAATTCACATGGTCCAATAAAATCTGATCAAGAAACACTTTCTGTTTACTGACATAACTGAGTATTTCATTGTGAATGCACCACTACGGTACCCAGCAACCACTGGGCTCAAAGTTACAGAAGCCTCTCCAAATGATTTATTTACTATTGGACTCCATTCTGATGTAAAAGTAGACATCAGTGTGGGCCTAAGACAGTAAATCTAGGAGGAAACACACAGTAATGCTCTTCACAGAGGACTTTATGAAGGACTTAGTCCAAAGGTGGCTGAAAAGTGGCCAAAATATATTAGTGGTCACAAAACCAAAACACAATGTTAATTCTATTAGAAAAGTCATGATTACTTCAGTATGGGCTTTTCAGAGGCAAGACACTTGTATCCAGCCACATAATGAAATTGTAATCCCAGATATGTAAGAATTAAATTGAGAAGCAATACAGAAATGGAACACATACAAGTGGCTGAATACACATAATCGCACCTACCACTAAATTCAAGTCCATCTATGGTTGGACTTGATGTTAGGGCCCTTTTCTAACCCAAGTGATTCTATAAATTCACATAACAAATCAAGAATACACACTCAATGCACACTCAAAGAATCCATATTAGTTTAGTCTAACCTAATGCTAGATAGGAACATTTGATGTGTATCCTGCATAAAGTTACACCAAAATAAAGACAGGGCTGCCACAAAATATTGGCTATTCCTTTCATCAGTTGTCACTACCTTCTCTGTTGTGCCAGCTAAAGAAATCATACGCCTTCCCTAAACCACTTACAGTAAACTTGGGCAGTTTAGTTCAAATCAATGAAGTTGTGTTTAAGTTTTGGTTGAAGCGGATTTGAGAACAGAGGCAGAATAGGTCATGCCACAGCAAGCTTTAGTTCCTGGATTGCCTGATTCTGCACCTGTAACTAGTTAATAAAAATGTCTGAATGAACAGGTCCTAATCAATTATATAGTCTGCAGAGCTCTCTACTTGGGCTGCAGCTGGAGCTACAGTGAACTCCACCTGCCATGTCTGTATGAAGATGACCCTAGCCAACCCAGAAGGCAACATATTAAAGAAGCCAGAAGATCACACATTTGCATTTTCTGCCATGAATAGAGTTTCTTCTGAGAGATTACTCTCATTAGAGAACCATGTCATACATAACTGAGCATCCTTCTTTTGTCACAGTCTAGACTGATCAGTTAAAGTACGCAACCCAAATGCTGTCAGTCTTTAAAAAAATTATACATACTTCAATCCTCAGATGTACATTAGCAGATAACAATGGTGTGTGATTTCATGTATAATTCAATCCTTATTCTTTCTTACAAAGCCTTCATCCCTAAAGGAGCATGTCCAAAATTTCCATCACTTGCTATCAGTATTACCACTCCATCAGGTAGCCTTCCTTTACCTGAAGCAGTTTTAAGGCCTGAAAAGGTAAAGGTAAGACCATGAGCTAGGACTGAAGCAGACCCATTTATGTTAAGCTATTAGCCAGTAAACAGCTTTTTGCAACACTCAGCATTAAAGCGGTTCCTTCAAATGCTAACTTCAATGAACCTGTGTATTTTTATAAACACTTATGCTTTATACACACACACAAACATACATATTTGCACATCCCAATAACAAATAGCTGATACTGAAAAGCTGCAATGAGTAATTTTGGGCAGCCACTAAGGCTGGAAGAGATAAACTCATAGATGTTGCCAATCTCAAATCTATTTACTTCCAGTACTTGTGACCTACCAAGATGCAGAAGCAAGCAACATGAAGCATATTAAACCCTCCAAATTAAAGACTCTCTTTTCAATGAAAACACACTGAATTTAAGGTTTAGACCTTCCATTATTGCCCACAGCAATCAGAATGAAGCAAATAGAATGAAGAACATACTTGCTCATGTATGGAGTGGCACAGGTGGAGCTCAAGTTTTAAACTTGGTGTTAAAGAGTAGCAATTTAACTACTCTAGCCACTGCCAGTCTGAAACTACATCAAAATTATTCCTGTTCTGAGCATCAAAAATGACTGGAGGACCTTGATAATCACCTGATTCACAAAGATATAAAATAACAAGCCCCTCAACAGTCTGCTGGATAAGTGCCAAGTTTGTTTTACAACCACAGAATAAAAGATCTGTCAAGTGCAAACAGTCATGTCTTCCAAGACAGGATGCTGCTAAACCAACTCCAAACAAAACTCTTCCAAGATGACACCATCTACCCTACTCCAACATTTTCCTCTGAACAAACTTGAGTGTCTGGCTTTGCACTTCTCCTTAATAAACACTTTTACTTTTGACATATGTTACAAAAAGGACAAGTGCTTCGAGAAACTGAAACGGGCAGCTACAAAATGTTTATGCAAACTCCCTCCTTTAGACAATGCTAAGGGAATGACTTTCATCTCATTACCCTGTCCTAGGACACTAACTCAAGATGAAAGATCTTAGACTATGTACAAAGATCAAATACAAATGATTACTTCAAAATGCATCACCGTTACATTAGTCTAATAACTCAAATCCAGACCTCAACAATCCTCCTACTTGAAGTGTAGACTTCTGACATGTTTTTTTTTTGGTATCCTGGTTCTTAAATAACAGAAATTATCATCTTCTGGCACACAATGATCAGTCTCTGAGAATCTCTGAGGAAACCCTGCAGTACCTAAAAGAATCTAAGAAAATCCACTACATCCAGAACACCACCACCATAGTCTGATGCCTGTTCCTCTCACATCCAGGAACTAAAAGAAGGTAATGAGCACGTAGAATGATGTATCGCATCCTTCTGGTGACACCTTTCATCTCTTAGCCAGACATCAGCCACCATTCCACACTGAATAAAAAATAGTTCCTTCAACTTAAAGAAACTGATCCTACTGAACACATTCCTGTTCCCTACAAGACTGCTTGACAGTAATTCTTCTCAGTTATACCCTTCAGTATCCCATTGCTGAACTAGTGCACACGCTCACAGTAGCAACTTTTACACTACTTTGATAATGTTTGAGAAATTGAAAAAGAGAAGTTTTTTTAATCCCTGTATTCTGTCTCATTTGGGATTAAGAACCCATCTTTCAAGTATTCTTCCAAGGCTTAACCAGAACTTTAGAGACAGTTGTGATCAGGCTAAAAAAAAAGATTGAAAAATAAAATTAAAAACTTTTGCATACAGCGCAAACAGATTTGCAGGGGTAAAACTCTGCAGCAGCTTATGCTACTTTAAGTCAAGTCATCTGTGTCCACTCTTTATCAAAACAACTTACTCCCATCTCCTTCACAGTACTGCCATCAACCCTCATTGTCAGACACTGAGAGGATCTGAACACAAACTAATCAGCGATGACTTGTAAACTGGGCAAGGATCTGAACTCTTGGAAAAGATTTTTATACTAGGACAGAAGGACTAACAGAACTAAACTAATTAACAGAATTCTAGACGTTACTAATGAACACTTGACAGGCAATTTTAGATACTGCAGGAATACATGATTCAGTCTGGATCTAAGGAGGCTGTACTCATCAGATCTGATTCAAAGAGCCATCCTATAGGCTCAATGTAATTTTCTTTCTAGTCTCATCTAGAAAGTTCTGAAGGTCTGTGGTAGCTGCTAAAAAAATATCTTTATGAGAGACATAATGGTCAGATAACTTCAAAATATTGTCAGTTTTCATTTCCATTGCCAAAACACTATCTCCTGTAAGAATTAATTTATCTTGCACCATACAAACTCTTCTAGAATTTAATTCTTACAAACTCTTTGACAGCATACATCTATTCTTTCTTCTAAACTACACTTCCTTGTTTCTGCATGATTAATGCAAGAAGGAACAGTTCAGAGCCCCTATTAGACTTGTAAGGTTTTTTCTTCTCCAGAGCATTATCAGCAGTGATTAAAACATTGCGTAGCGCACACAATTTGTTCTCATTCAGTCCTCAGCAGATAGAAAGGAACAGAACTGGAGGGCAGTAAAGAGTTTTGATTCTAAATAATTGTGGCTCATGCTGCTATTCAAATAGGTCTTCAGGCAAGTATAGAGCTCCTAAAGGAAATCTCATTGACAATGACAGTTATGCACAATCACACCCTAACCTATGCCTGGCCGAGTACAACAGTCATGATGGACACAAACTCAGAGTTACAAACGGATCAGAGACAAGATTAGACAAATGAGTGTCACAGCTTGCAACCTGTTCTAGGGAATTATGAACATTCAGCATATTGACTATTTAGAAAAGTGCCAGACTTCAGCTCCTGATCCATGGTATTTGCTTTAAAAGTGCTGTAAATGAACAGTCTACACACAAGATGTGACAGTATGGACTTTGACTGCCAATTACATTCTAGAAGTACTTGTGTTGAAGCCCAAATTAACTGAAAATTGACTTTGTTAAAAAGCTGGTTTGGAATTTCAGCTACTTGTGATGGTCTAAATAGACTACAAACTGAGTACTATAAAGCTGGAAATTTTCCTGAGGCACTTAGCCAAAACTAAGCTCAATTATTTTGAGGGTTACTTAATCAAAACCAAATCTAAAAAAAAAAAAAATTATGTTAAGTACTTTCAAAGAACATGTAACTCTAAAACTTTTAACTGGCATTCCCTAAAGATCCCTGTGCAGCACAGAAGCCAGTTCTGCAAAGCTCTCTCCACACCACCACCACCACAATGCAGCTGGTTTTTACAGATAACCAACCCCTGCTCCTGTGCAGTCTCTGTGGCATTGCCCTCCAGGACAGGTTCTGCATCTGGGGCATTTCTTTCCCACATGGTGTGATTTAGCTGACGTATAGCACCACAGACTGTGGCATGAAAATCTGCACCTTCCAATCTCATTTTCACAGTAAATGATGGTGAGCTATTCTACTAATAAGCCCCCTTCCAGGATTTCCTGGAATTCTTTCTTTCACTGCCTCTCACAGCTGTCAGAGAATCTTATTATGTACTCAACACAGTTCTGGATCTCCAAAGCATTGTGCAACTGCACTGTTTGCATGTAATCCAAATTACTGAGGCTAAGAACCTTGGGAGACCTCAGGTCCATATCCCTCCGGCCTCCTACCTGACTGTACCTCAATGCCAGCAACAGCCTCTTCCCACTGCAGCTTCTGAACTTGTCTGACAGACTAACGCAAGCCGAGAGCACAAGCTGAGACACAGCTCTGGAATACTGCAAGAAATGCACAGTCTTACCAGGCAGGAGAGGATCTTCAATACAGAGCATGGATGGTCTGTATCCATTAGTCATGACTTTCATGATTTCTTCTTTGGCAATATAGGCACCTCCATTTTTTATTCTAATACCAGTTTTCAAGTAGTTAAAATTCCTTCCATAGAGTTCAAAAAACTCTATTAGAAGCATTCCAAGGTTTTCATCAGCTCTTCTGGCATCAATTCTTGGATGTAGCTGTAACACAAACCAGTTTTTACTTATTAAAAATTAGTATTTTTCAGACCATAACACAGGGCAACAAAAAGCTCTTATTTAAACAGCTGAGTATTTCTTCACGTAAGAAGTCCACTGAGTCATTCACTCCTCATGTACTTAAACCATTCTCACATAACCGAGAGGGGGCAGCACTTCAGCAGAAGCTGGAAGCCAAAGAATTCTTTCATCTTTTTTTATGTAGCTTTTCAAGAATTAGCGAAATTCTTATCCTTAAGTCATAAGCAAGAAAGAAGTGCTACATACTAATTTATTGCCTAGTTAGTAATAAAGTAGTACTCGATTTTCCACAGCAAATCCACCCCTCAATATTTTCAGAAAGTAGGGGGCAATCTAGTTGCCCCAACTAAAATACAGTTTGTGTCTGTATCTCCGTTTATTATACTTGGTACACAAAATCCATAGTAATATTTCAGTCAAAACCACCAGCAGCAGAATATGTAAGTTTTCCATTATCACAGCTGCTGAGAGATGCTAAATCCATACCTCCTCATACCTGTATGAGACTTACTATCACAAAGATGTATTAAGAGAAGCTGTAACTTGTTTGTAACATTGTAACTTGGCTATCTCATCAGCCAAGTACAGCATCTGCCAGTCTTAAGCATGTCAAACCTAACCAACATACAAGTAAAAAAAACTTGACTGCTGGATTTCGTCCTTTTAATAAATACTGAAATCACCTACTGTGCACATTCAGTACCAGTAGTCTAGGAAGCAAAAGACAAAATGCATCCTGCAGATTTATAAAGCACCATTAAGGTGATTCAGGTACAGGCCCTGGTGCAGAGAGCCTCTCTGCCTTTCACAAAGCTCCTGCTGCTGTTCAGCTCACACAAGAGAGACCCTGGATGTTTGAGAGGTAGTCCACAGGATCTCTCAAGAGTCCAACACTCAGAGCCACAACAGTGATGCTGCTATTCCAAGGGCCATCTGAAGAACCAGTACAATAAAAAGGCAGAACCCAAAATATTTTAAAGAACATAGAAACAAATAAGGTACAGACTTACCTGCAGGAAACTAATTGCCATTAAAATTAGGCTGTAAGAACTAATTCCACCAGTAAAAACTTCATTCAAATCCCTCTGAAGGAGGAACTGTTTTAATACTAAAATCAAGTAAGGTAGCAAAGAATATTTCTGCAAAGAAAAATAAGTCTTATCAATGACAACGTCAACATTCCAAAACAGATAAAGTAGTACACAATCTCAGCAAACAACGATTCATCTCATACAAAAATATTTCCAGTGTTGTGCTAGACAATGTTCCATGGGAAGAACTGAAACATGCTTTTATTCTAGAAATGGATGAACAGACTTCAACTCTTATTTGATTGAAGACCTTACATATCAAATTTATTTCCCACCTAAACAGTAAGAGTTTTATATGCTTCTCTGAATGCCAGTGTCACTTACCACAGCTAAAGCTTTCATTCTAAAGAGTACTTTTACTACACATCACAAAAGGAAACTTTTAAGTGTGTAACTACACAAGAATTATTTTTTGACAGTTCAGCAAGACAGTATTCATAATGCAGCATCACTTAAATTCAAGCTAAGCAAAACCTGAAAAGAGACTTGCTTCAGAAGCAAAGCTTAGTGTCTATCTGCAAATCTAGAGATGACTGTAGAAGTCCTTTCACAGTCTACAGGTTTATTCACTCAAACACTTAGCAATCAAAGGGAACACTGAATGGACACCAACAGATAATAAATTAAAATATCTGTGTTTAATTAGTATTAATGAGAATAGTCTTCACCAATAAATTGTCAAGCCATATCAAAAAAGGTTAGCTAAGCATCTAGTACATCCTTGTTAAGGAGCATAACATTCAATACATGGCTGATACCTTCATATACTCCTTGATAAATCGAGCTGCCTTCACACCAGTTTCTACATTAAAACTGATGTCAACTTTCACTTCTGTCTCCTGGTCAGTGAGTTTTATTATTGGTACCTGAAAAGATTAAGACAAGAATGTGAATTCCCAGAAATACAACACTGGTGCTGTTCCCTAGCTTACTCAAGACACGTGGATACTCGCAGTCCAAATGAATTCAACTTTCAAGTCTGTGTGAGAGGAGGTAACAACCCTGACTGACAAGTGAATGCTTTCTAGAGAGGTGATTAATGTACAACCACATGAACTTACCATCACTGTGGTACTCTCCCATAGCCATTAGCTACCTGCCTTCACAGCTGCAATAGTAGTGTTTCATATGACAACCTAATTTACTTAATTTAATGACTCATTCCAGTTAATAGGAGATCTTCTAATCTTATAACCTGTGGGAACTGCATTCCTCTGACCCAGCATTGCACCATTCACTTACTGAACTGACAGAAAAACAGCCTCACAAAGTAATGCCTGTTGGTTTATCAGATGAACTGGTTCAATGCAGAGTCAAATGAAGGCCAGAAGAGATAAAGCAAAGCAGCCATAGCAATATGGCAGGAATAAATTAATATAAAATGACTGAATATGTAAGTCTAGCTTCACACCACCACTTGGAAGGCAGAGCTCTACAAAGTCATCTTATAATCTAAATTTCAGCTGATAGCTGAAATTTCTTTCTTTTCAACTGAACTCCTCTTATTTTTAATCTGAAATGGAAAACAAAAAAGAGCGGAAGCGTAGCATCATTTTATACCAACATCAGAAGAAAAAAAATATGGAGGGACAGTAGAATTGTAAACCTAGCTTAGGGCTATTTTCCATCATGAACTGGTAATACAGATTCTGAAAATGCCATTAGTTCTCAGGTAAACCAAAGACTACCAAAGCTACTGTTATGTACTGCTACTCTAATGAAAGCCACAGGAATATTGCGAACCTGAAAGAGAAAGACTGTTTTAGAGACCACAAAACAGAAGCTTGCTAACAGACGTTTGGAATACTCACCTTAGTCCCCTGAAGAAAACATCACTTGCTCAGTAACAAAATTCTCATGCATTAAGTTTTTAACATATTCAAAACAATTCGGGCTTACAAGAAAGATGTAAGAGATAACACACATCAGTCTCACAAATGGCATAAAGCTCTCAAGTAGTATATTTTGGATGGGGAAACCTAATGTGAGGTTTGGAGCACTTCACTATGCCATCAGAAACAAGACAACCTGAAAACAGTGTTCAAAGCTAGACAGCTCTAGTTACTAGATTCCTAGTAACTAAATTCCTAGTTACTAGTTTAATAGATTCCCCTCAAAGGTTAGTGGAAAAACATTATGCAAGTAGTTAACTTATTTTACTGAATATTTTGCAAATACTAACTTTCAGGTCTTTACTGACAATGTAAGTATAAAGCACGGCCTTCAGCAAACACAGTACACAGAATTACCAATCTCCATGTAAAAGACTCCATGCTATTGCTAAGCACATACAGATTCTACTGAAATCCTGCAGAGAGCTTGAGACAATATAACTTGCTTCAGGAATTAAGAATACTCTTTATCACCAACATCTGAAGGGGTCTGGAAGTTTTTCAGTTCAGTATTCCAAAGCAAGTACTTACCGTAGCTTTGTCAAGTACTTTAATGGAATATGGCTCAGCCACATTGTGTTTTCTCAGTGCTTGCTCCAACAGCTGTAAAGGGGGCCGTTCCCATTTCCCAAAAACAACTAGATCAATATCACTAGACAAAAAGAACACAGCATGAAATCCATTAAGTTTGAAGAACAATACACTACCAAAAAATACGGTGAGATTGGCATTCTACACATTGCAAGTCATACGAGGTGATCATTTTGCAATTTGCAATGTAGGTTCCCCAATAAGCTTCTTCTAGGAACGTTCAGCAAGAGAGTCTATGGTGTTTTAGGACCCAAAGCACTATTCTAGTTTCTTGCTCCCATTACTCTGATGAGTTTTTCTTTGCATTCCTTTTCCTTTGATGCTCCTTCCCCTCTGACTTCCACAGTCCATTTCTATCCCTCATCTATCTACTCACGTGGACAGGCATTTTAATAATCCAAAGAATTTTATCAGTGATTGGTATTCAAAGAAACAAAATTTCCAGTGTTTTCCTTCTGAAAATTTAATTGACGTAAAGACAACATCTTTAAGGCAGAGCTACACAGGTTTCCACATCCAATTGAATCATTAAGTGATATAAAATGACAAATTAAGTAAGACATTTTGCTCTCCAAAAAGATGGGAATACAGCACTGGGATGGTTCTTTTGACGTTACATAGTAACTCTGTGATAAGTGACACATTCTCAGGAATTCATCTTATTCAATAAAACACAATCTTTACAAGGGAGATACTAAACATTCAGTTTTACTGTCTCTTTAATTAAAAACAACATCAACAACAACGACTAACCCTAGACACAAGGAAGAAAAGGTAATTCACCAAAGGGTCAATAAGCATCCCAGAGCACTAAAATTATACATCAAATCCTCATCACAAATCTTGAAGAAGTTCAAAAGCTCTTCCCTTTGTCACATGAAATATTAGATAAAAGTTTTACTGAAAGTTTGACACATTTGCACATTCCATTCTAAACTCCTCTTTGAAATTTAACATTTTTCTAAAAGAAGACAGAGTAAACTATTACTTACCTAGTTGGAAGATAAAGCCCTGTACTAAAGCTGCCAAATATCTGGACCTGAAAAGAACACAGCAAGAAAACATCTTGCAATTATGAATGCTCACTTCCTTTTACTGTCACAGAACTTCATACTTTTCTCCAGTTGTTAGGGATATAGTCAAGTAAAAAAGTTACTTTACTACATACTCTGTACAAACACACTTTTTCTTACAGATGCAACTTTAGAGGAAATTTAGCTTCTTTAACATGAAATAACCAACCCAGCTAGCAGAGAATAAATTTAAGCAAGTTGTTTTCATTATTTATTTCCAGTTTGACAGACATACAAACTTTTATCAATTTCCTTTCCTCCTGCTCCTTCCTTTCCTCCCAGGACAACTTTACTGAAATTGGAAGAGTTTATGGGAAAAATTTTCTAAATGTTTAGGTTTAAAAACCTGCAAGTACATCTAAACATATCATTCAGATAAATATAAATACTCCAGATTTTACTGTTGAGAACAACTACGAAGTAGCAGCAGGTGTTTGTATGTGGAAAAGTAAGGACAATGAAGATACATCCACAGACCACGTCAAATACTTTTAAAGAACTGAAATGTTCTTCCCTCTCTCATACAGCAGAGCCAAATTTACAAGCTTTTTCCTGGGCAACACAGGCCCTTTTCAGTGTTTATATTGATTTCCACAAGGTAGAAAAATCTCACTGAAGGAAAAACATGAGAGAGGATGAAGCAGATGAGCTTTACACTATTTTTAGCTCAGCACTGTGGCCTGAACTCTCACTGTCTGCCATGGAATGCTATGAAATCACCATGGTCAGAAACATTTTTCTGGTTGTTAATGACAAGGCTTCAAACTGGCAATCACAAAGGTGATGCTAGGAATAAAGTTTAGAACACATTATTTTTGAATAAGCAGACTTATTCAATGGCTAACAAAGTGTTTGAAATTACACCAGCTTAGATTGCAACATGTCTCAGGGAGTACAATTTTCCCACTTCAGCAGGGCTAAAGTAATTCCTTGAATGTCAAATTTATGAAGAGCAAAAAAAAAAATCTGCATTTAATTGCTCTTTTGTAAAATATTTTGATTTAAAAATATCCACACATTCAAAACTCCTTACAGAAATGGACACACAGGTAGACAGTCTCACTTCAATATTCATAATTCAATTATACAGAGACAATCAATTTAATAAGCTTTTACTTTAAGAAATGTACAACTAAAAGCTAATAATTCTTCACATTCCCAATTCTCAAAATGGAAAAAAACATTCAGTAGAACTCATTAACTCGAAATCTAGATTTGACATTTCTCCACTTCTTAAAATAATTATCCAAATACTGCAAGAAATGTGATATTAAGTCAATTGCCTTAAACTTGAAAAGTTACCTGTTCATTTCTAAACTAAAGAAAAATAACAGCAAGGTTAAGTGAACCAAGCTCTACAATTTACTAGAGAAGCAAATGACAACTGAAGCTACACTCACATCAGCAGTAGGCCAAAGATCTTTGATGACTGTTTCTATCCTTTTTACCACTTCTCTTCTCATAGCTGCTTCTTCAGGACGAGGGGACATGAAGTCATAGAAGTCAATGATTTCTTCATGTAGTCTAATGGAGAAAGTAGGATCAGTTAAAGTGATAACTGAACTATTTAACTATTACAACAAATTTTACAAGAAACAGACCATAGGCTTTGTTTAATATCATCCTTTAACCAAAGAGCTCAGAACATTAACTCTAGTAGACATTCACTAAATTTCTTACTGGCTTAACAGTGAAGGCCAAATTCAATTCCTGATTCTTAATGATTATTTTCTTTAAAAAACAAAGCTTAATCTTAAAAACTACATAATGATCCAAATGTGAAGCAGCACGAGACCAACCAAAGTCTTCCATCAGGTTTATTCTTCCAGCAGTTCTTACTTCTGTCTACGCGGCAGTTTACAGACTGCAAACAGGCCACTGGCACTAGCGAGTTTTTGCAGAGGACAATAAAAAGGACACTTGCGCATTTCTTGACGTAAAAACATCCACTTTGACACTCAAGGCATTCATTCATACAGAAAGTGACCTTCCAACTGAACTCCAAGTGAGAAATGTTAAATATATTCTCAAGTGTGAAGTATTTTTATACCAATGTTACATGAGGAGTCCTGACACTGGAACCTTATACACCTATTAAGCCCTTTTGTTTCACATCTATCAGTACTACAGAACTCTTGCTGCCAAATTTGAGTTTTCAGGTGAATGTCATGTTTGCCTTCAATGGAAAATCATCAATCCATGCCAAACAAAAATGCAAATAACTGCTGTAACATTTTCCCAAAACATCTTTGATGTTGACATATTTCTAAGATTTCTGTCTCACAAAATGTATCTAGTCAACATTGTAGTGAAATCCAAATGCTGTCCTGAACCCAAAAATCAATCTATAGGTTATATATTTAGCCTTCCAAAAACAAAATTTAATACCTCTCAACTCTTCATCTGAGAGTTTTGCAATTCATTTTACTAGGGAACTCCCCTGCTAGCAGGTAACTTCCAAGAGACCACATGCCTAATTTTTAAGTGTCAGTATTCCATTGCAGATACAGAGATTTTCACAGCAAAGCTCAAAGACACTTCCAAAAAACATAAATATTTTGAATTACTGTTTGCCCTTTCTCTTATCTTAAACTGAGCCTGGACCCACAACTGAACGTTTAACTATACTACAGCAGATTTAACTAATATTTCAATTTGCTGATGAATCCACTTGATTCCAAAATTTTAGAGCAAGACAGAAAATACAAACTAAAATGGTCTTATTTTGTTTATAAAGTATGTTTTTTCTTTCTTTCCAAGACAACAAGACCAATGAATAAAATACTTGAATACATCTAAGAGCAATGGGAACCAAAATTCTTCCTATTTTCCTGCCTTTAATACTCTGCAGTAGGCAGAAACAGGATGAAAGCAAGAAAAGCAAAGGGACAGGCATCCTTCCAAGCCTTCAATGAAAATTTAATTATGCATCAGAATAACAATGCCTTATTTTAAACCGCTGCCTGGTAATGATTTTATCAGATGTTTTCTCCTGGGACAAAAAAAAAGTTGTTACTTGCAGTTCATCTCAAAACACAAGAATTCTCAGGCTCTCAATCCATTTATCTCTATCCACCAGCAGTTTTCCAAGCTACTAACCCTCATGGGTTTGTCTCCTTCTAATAGAGCAAGTCCAAAGTTTGATCACTGCTAACCTTCTTTGGCTTGTTTTCAATTTGCACCACGTTTTCTGACAGGTGGGCAGAAACACACACAGAATCAACACCTAATTCTGCCATTCAGTCCAGGACACACACCTGTTTTCTTTTTATTGTCCCTACACTTGCGAACATTATTGCTGCGTGAGGGTACCTGAGCATACAGCTGCTCTTTAAAAAGAGACCATAATAAAGGAGCTTCAAGGTGTTTTCTGAACAAAACCACCAACATAAAGCCCACTCACTGGGTGCATTCAGGCTGAATTATTTTTCTTCAGTCATGATTCTATATTTACTAGAATTTAATTTTACCACAAATTTTATAATCTAATGAACAATGAACTCCCACTGTGTCTGTCTGCAGTCAGCTCTAGCTCTCTATTATGCTTTTCTCACTCATTTCTTCCCTCCAGGTATTTATGAACATATCGAGCAACAGTCTAGAGTAATTCTATCTGTAACTTTCCCTTATTATAAAGTAAATAATTTATTATTTCCTTTGGTTATTTCTAAGCAGCTAACCCAGCAAACCTGTTTGGTTTTTACAAAGTCTTCAAAAAGAATCTCAAACACTCTTCTGAAAAAAAAATCAGCAGTTGTGTTAACAAACTGAACACAGGAATATGGATTAACAATGAATCCTTCAAGAAAATGAGACCTGTGAGACATAACTACCCATACCAAAACATGCCCTAGACCCTTCTTTATGTTTGGTCATGCAAGAAGTTTTAATGGTATCAGCCCCATCCAACCACTCCAGGAGATCTACACATTTCTGGGAAAAAATACATTTACAGCAGCCATTTGGTACTAGGGAAGAGAATAAAAGGGTTCTCTTGTCCCCATCTCAACCTCCACCACACACAGCACATCTTTCCAAAAGTGGCCCCAGTGCATTAGTGGGCTCAAAAAAAACAGCCAACACACAAGTACTCTCACTTTGATGCCCCACTGAGCCTCTCTTTTGATGATTAACACTGTCACAACTGTTAACCAAGTTATGAAAGACTCTGAAGAATATCACTCATCACTTGCCTACATTTGCTTCCCTTATCTGCTTTTTAATATTAAGTAAGGTTTGTATTTTCTACTTTGCACTGGCAAGGCACTACTTGGTTTAATGCTCCAATCTGCAAGGGACAACAGCAAAGGTCTAGATATCGAGGCTCATTTAGAGTTCAAGCCACACTGATGCCTAACTCCTCTGAAATTCTTTGGCATATACCACAAGACATGGGTGTGTAACGGGTATCATTCTGCTGACTGGATTTAAAATCTTACTGAAATTTAAAATTGCAGTTGCCTGGGGTCAAAGAAAGTTCTGCTGAGAAGTCTCTTGAATCATTCTTTGACAGAAAGCAATTAGTTCACTTAGTTCTTACGGCATGATCTGTGTTCCCCCAGTGCCTTTTCATGTCCCTCTCTCTGAGCTCCGGCAAGTTTCTTGCTTTCAATGTGCAACACTTTCAGGTCTTCATGCATTGGGCAAACCAGTTCTCAACTCTCTGTCCTAATAGACTTCTATTTTGTTTGCTATTTCTACTTTTAGATATAATCCTCTTGGTGTATATCCTTCCAGATAAGAATCAATGCAATGCTCACAGTCAGCATATGGCAGCACAACCACTGTAGCACTTTACCTTCTGGTTTACACCTCAAGAAGCTTCTCAAAACAGAGATACTTTTTTAAAATTTAAAGTTAAATAGTTTGCATTTTTGTAAACATCTTTGCTCAGATAAGGTTACTGGAACATTGTCACAAAAAAACTCCAGCTCACCCATATATAAAACAAGATCCTGTATGCTGTTCAGGACTAATCCCAGCACAACTTCTTACTAGCTGAAAGAATAATGCAGTGTCTGAAAAAAAACAGATAACAGTGGACTATTCAGCCAGCCAATACAGGGACAATTTTTATTTAAGTATTTTGTCCACGTAGCCTCTATGATTTTCATAAACACTTCTTAACTCAGGACTGTGACAGTATTTTAACCATTAGGAACACAATTTCCATCTGCAGCACGTGATATACATGCAGCTACAAGTAACATCCTAACTTTTTTTTTTAGAACTTCCTTCAACATATAGACAAGTCAGTCTTCTCAATTTTCTCCTGGCTTCTTTAACAATTTGGATTCCCACACCACTTAGCAATCTCCTGCAACATTTAAAGATGCTTATTGTATTACGTTACTAGCAAATGTAGGCCTTTTAATCAACTTTTTCACAAGATGGTTTTATTGTATTCATAGAAATAGTGGGAAAGAAACTTGTTGATAAGCTGTAACTGTACTCTTACCTAAAATAAGATGGCAAAGATTAGAACAAAGGGATTCAGAAGAGTGGCTACTTGTACTTGCTGCAATATTCAGGTTCCTAATTTTAACAGCCTGGAGGAACCTACCATTTACTGATGTTATTACTGCTAAGCACAGCAAGCATCGCTGCTTACAGGCTGCAACAGAAAGAACATCTTCTGTTTATCAAAAAATTACCCCTTCTACTGTTCGAGGAAAGGCAGACACTCTTTTAGTCTCTAGGTTAAAATAACACTCAGGTGACATTTTCAGACTTGTGCAATGCTTTTCCTCAAAGGCAGGTTTCTAAGAAAGGAGATCATTCCTTTTACTTATTTACTGCAAAGATTATTATACATAAGCTTGACTTATTACTTCAAGGGCTAACTTCAACGCATTGAAACGAAATATTCAACATCATCATCATCAAACTAGAAGGTAAATGAAAAGCTGCAGAGACTTTGTTCCCTCAAGTAAGCATCTGGATCCTTTCTAACACGACTACGCTATGAAACACATTAATTTATTCCAAAGGAACAGACAGAAACATGATTGCATCTTTTATGTGGAACAACTAATGCTTTTTCAAAACATATCCTTTACTTACTAGAACAAGTATTTTTCTAGCTGAAGGCTAACACATCATCCAAGAATCCTTATAAAAGGAAAGAAAAGATGCCAGTTAAAGCATGGGGGTCTAACACTAAGGGTGTGTAGAAAATGGAGGCAAAGAAATGGGGAGGTATAGGCACCATCTCTAAAGAATCTCTGTGGAAATAAAGGTTAAAAATCATAGAATACATTCCTTCAATGAAGCATTACTTCACTGTCTTGAGACTAAATGATGAAATGCACATCAGACACTGCACATATTTTGGAAATCTGCTGAACTGTGCCTTCACCTATGACTGAGACAAAGCACAATTGCACTATCACGGAAATGCAGGTGAAATCTCACACTACAACAATCAGATGCATTCAATAGTTGAAATCAGTCAATCAGTCTTACAGTCTAAAACTAAGGAACACAGTTCAGGGAAATAAAGGAGGAGATATATATCTATATATATAGCTACACACAGAGAGAAAGAGAGAGAGTGTATGAAAGCAGTAATGCATTCTGAGACAGACTTCTCCCAGTATGATCTAAGATTAAGACATCTGCAAAAGGGGCTAAAATACAACTAAGACCAAGCAGAGATGAACTACTGTTCTTCACATTCCCACTCACAACACCCATCAGATACCTTTACCTTTGCATACTAGTCCTCCTCAACACCAGTAAGGCTCAGGCAGTACTACTCTACATCCCATGCAATGTTCTAAGCTTACAGATGAGAGAAACTATGAAAACGCAGTGCTACATGCACAGACTGTACTGCTGCACCAAACTAGTATCATACTACTACATTATTCAGACAGCAATTATCTTTGTCACTGTAATTATATGGAAGGCAGCAAACTACAGTGACTGAATTAATAAAAAATCTCCACTATAGAACCTATGAATCAGAGCTGTGAAGTGTTTTACAGACAGGTACACTAAATACCAAACTCAAGTAGGAATTGAGCTCACTTTGCAAGTTAGCTATAAAGGAGAGATTTGAAGAAAAAGTACTTTGTTCTCATCTACAGAACGAAGAGTAGTTTATAAAATATATTGTACCTTTTCCACAAGAGATCATATTGTTCTTATTTCCTCTCTAAGCTTTCTCTTTGCTCCTCAATCATGCAAGTCAGAGCCCATCCTAATTTTAGACAAGTTTCTTGCCAGTTAGATTTTACCTCTTAGGAACACCATGACAGTCGATGCACTCAAGAAACTATGTTTGTTGGATTGATTTACACTGCAAATTTCCAGACCTAAGTAAACAGAATTTGTCTGCAAGAAAATCAGAAACTAATCTATTTTTGCAAACTATGCTCATCCAATAAAACTCAACCAATTACCTTATTAATGGCTGGATGGACTTTGAAAAAGCTGCATCATAAAAAAAAATGAAAAATAAGCAGACGTATGATTTAATACACACAGTGTAGATCTACTACGCAAGTTTCTGAAGTGCATTACTCCTGATTTGGACTGATGGACTTCCCTACACCACCAAGAAAACATCAGAACCATTTTGTTGCACCAGTGAAGGAGAAATGCCATACATTAAACCTTGGGACAAGCTTGCTATACCAATAAATAGAACCACTAAAGCCTGAAATTCCTGTCTTAATACCATTCTTTTCCAAATGCTCAAAGATAGCAAGAAGATAGCAAGGGATTAACATCCCAGAGAAGTCAGATTGCAACAGAAGAAACATATTAGTAATGAGAGACTAATTATTCCCATATAGATCAGGCATTCATTAAATCAGGTTAGCCACCAAAACATTAAAGAGAAGCAACTCTGGACATAATTCTGACCAGCAGACTCTAACTCAAAAGGCACCCACCCATCAAAGCACTACTGGCAATAAACCCTTCACATTCAAAGTCAGCATCTCTGCAAGGCAAAAAAAAGCAGGAAAAATCTTTTCTGGATTTAACTACTGCTGCAGTTTGCCATATAATAGAGGAAGGTCCTTTAAAATCATAACCAAAAGAACAATGTGTTTCAGAGACTTCTAAATCTAATCATCTTGGAGGTCTCTTCCAATCTAGTGATTCTGTGTGTAAAGATATCACACTGGTTGCTTAGTGTGCATCACTAACCAGGTTTTAGGGGAAAAAAAAGCTTTTACTACTTTGTTATAGGATTCCATCAGAAGATGTCTTCAGAAATCCTTAAGTCATGTACAATGCAGGAAAAGAGGATTGGAAGATTAAGGATATCAAAAACGATTATGAGGAACAACTTAACAAGATGCAAAGCTATGATTGAGAAAGGCTAAACTAGTTCAAGAGCCCAAAAACCTGCTTCTGTTAAGTGAATTAAGTGATCAGTGCAGAGAAAGTTAAGTGATCTCAATGCATGATATGTAGAGAAGCTAGTATTTTTTTTTTTAATTCCTCAGAGACTTCTCTGATCCACAACTATGAAGGGAGAACTTGTCCCAAACATTTTTTATAGGAAATATGTCACAGCAATACTTCACCTATCCCTGGGAATTCAGTATTCACCAAAAGTCACACTCACTCGATAGTGCATTGGTACCAGAACAATAAGCAAGTATCTCTTTTAAATTTAAAAGGATTAGCTTTGACATTCAAAACAATCAAAGTAGCCTCAAGTAGAATCAATGCAATAAATTAATAGCTATGACTATATCAAGATGCTAACATAACTATCATAAATTGCAGTAGTGTCTTAAAAAAACCCCATTCACGGCTACTTGGAAGAATCAGAGAACCACACAGGAAAATCTATTATTTCTTTGGATTTCCAAATGGCATTTGACAAGGCCCCATACACCCTTATGCAGGCTTATGAAGAAACTAAGCTGAAAGGGGATGAGGGAAAAGACCCTTCATATAGATAAAGAATTGTTTTAAACAGAAAATAAGCAGCTGGAACTCTTTTTTTCCACATTAACTCTTAGTTTCCATATTAAAGAAAGATCACAGGGGAAGCCTCAAAGCACAAAAACATCAGGCAAGTCCCATGTTAGTAATTAGGAGACAAAGTACAAGATAGCCCAAGATGCAGGAATACTGTGACACTACCACACACAGCTGTGGTTCATGGGAGTCTCAAAGACAGAAGAGGGACTGAAAAGCATACAGAGGAGATAAACATGTAGTGGCAGGAAACAGTTTCAATAGAAGAAATTATTTAAGAGACTAGAAAACAAGCAACTGTCAGGTGATTCAACCTCCCCCTCCTCCTTTTTCAAGTTACCTGCAAAAAGCACTCATGGTCTGCCTCTGTAATGCACAGACCTGCAACTGGCAGCAACTACAACCCTAGTGACAGCATCAGGATAAAAAAAAAAAAAAACATTACATAATGCACAGCTTTACTGAGGAACATCTTTCTACAGGTCATTGCTAATCTCAGATCATAAAAGATCAAGGCAAGACACAAAATCTACACTAAGCATAACAATGCACCGCCTATGCCCAGGTAGTCAAGAACCATAGATAATTTAACGCTGGGAGATACTTCCAGGAAATATGCTCATGTTGATATATTCTTTTCCCAATACTTGGCATTGGCCTCTCAGGGTCTCACCCAGTACAGCTGCTGATGTTCTAAGTGCCAGCTGTCCCTACTGCCAAAGCCTAACAACTGGCAAAAACATCATTAAGCTGATGCCACGATTAAACTGCTCCAAACATGTCTCATTCTCCTTTACACACAGATGTGAGCACCTGTCGTGGAAGGCCTTCTCATGTTTTACTACTGTAGCTCAGCCTTTCTGAACTCTAGTACCTCTAGTGACTCTGGAGCCTACTGCTGCCAAAACATTCCTTTCATTCCACTCCCCAAAGCAGCAGTCTCTAACTCTACACTAGGTATCCACCTCGCATGGAAACTTTGTGCTTTATCACGGCAACTTACTTGACCACAGAGAAAAAGAGATGTTCTGTTCTTCGGACAATTCATCCAGCAGCTACCCTGGAACTTTACCTCATACCTACCTTCAGGCATGAAAACAATCCATTTAGCTACACCCTGATGCTCTCTCCAGAAAGTGACTATGACTAACAGGCAACTACTTCCACACTTCTCTTTGCATACACTCCAGCACACACTGCCTAGTTCTACCCTGCCCTATAGTTAAGCAAAACAAGAATTGAGTGTACCATGCCAGCATGACCTGCCTCCTACATGACACCTCCACTAAAGGTGTCCATCCAGCACCAGAGACAGACACCAAGGATTGGACAGCAGTGTGGGTAGAGCATAGCCCACTGTGCTGATTCTTTACTAGAAGGTGTTGGAGCAAGACAGCACTGTTAAACACAGGGAGGAGTTAGGGCCCCTAAAGCCCTTGCAAGAGCTGGACATCTCACTGCAGACAGTAAAGGCTTCAGAGCATTTTCAAAGTCCATATTCTTTCAGCTCAAAGTACAAGAAAACAAAATTTGTATAAGGGGCTGACAATGTGGCATGCCCACACAATATCTGATGGCAAGACAAACAGCAAGGGTTGACAAACATGCAACTGGAGCTATGCACAGTCCTGAATGCAACAGATTTCTAACAGTGCATTGCACTGAACTGTAATTAAATTTATCTTAATGAAAGTTCTGAAATATACCAAAAATGAAAAAAAAAACAAAAAACCTGTAAGACTGGAATTAGAACCACTGCAAACAGGTGAAGAAATAAAGATGATCTAATACAGGTTTAGCATACAGGTGCACCACCATATCTCTGGACATCACTTTTTGTGCACAGTATCATTCAGCTGCAAACTGGTGAACACTGAAGCAAGACTTCTGTGGAAGCACTGCCATAAGCTGACCTTGCTTATGAGAACTCTCCCCAAGTACCTGCTGTAATCATCAGGGAATTCTGCCCTGAATCCTCCTTCAGCATAAGGAAATGTGGAGGTCTTGGTGCTCTTGTGCTCTACGGCAGAACTTGTGTGTCATTATCAAGAGTGAGCTAAAGACAACAGCAATATAGGGGGAAAAATGAATGCAGGAAGTCATCAGACACTATGCAACACTAATTAGTCCAGGCAGAGCACCATTCCAATGTATCATAACAGTTCTGGTACCCAAACTAAGCCTCAACAAGCCAGTTCAGTTGTTTCTGCACAGCACATAATGTGCCAAGCAGATATGCCAGGTATTTCAGCACTAATCTCATTCAATATGTACAATTAGACTGAACACTTAGCTGGAAATATTAAGCAGACCAGATTCATATTGTTAAAAAAGCTTTAATTCTTTACCTACTTTGTTAAATTAATATTAAGAAGCAAAATAATTTAATCTGATGTGATTTTACACTATTCACAAGCTATTAGCTGCATCCTCAGTGAAAGCACTCCATTAGCTGTGCATCTAAACAAAAGCAGCAGAGGCCTTAGCAAAAAGTTTAGAATAGCTTGATATGGTCTTTTGAAGTAATATTCGAGTACTTTTAAACTCTCTGGATACTCAAATTACTCAAATATATTTAAGATACTGACTTTACAGAAACAGAAGGTATTTGCTGAACAAAGAATGCATGCCCTAAAAGGCTAGATATAGTTTTAAACCACACAAGAGGACACTTTACAATACCAAGAAATAACATGTAGTTCTGAACATGAGTCACAACAGTTTGAATTAACTTCATAATATCAAAGCATGCTTCTCTGCCTTGCATCTGAAAGCAATCATTTTGTCATCTGTTGTCCTAAACTAAACCTAGGCACATAGGAGTTTACACTGTTGCTATATTAATCACTCTGTAAAAGCACTGGAATAAATATGGCTTCAATCTCCTCACTCCTTACCTTCCAAAATTCTGTAAAAGTGTAACACAGGACAACCTAGAGCACCCAAAAGCACAGCTTTAGGATGAAATCCAATCAAACACAGCTTTTCACACTTGTGTTTTATGGGAAAAATCTCCTTTATGAAGATTTTCATGCATCAAAGTGGTGGAAGCACGAGGCCACTGGAAAAAAAAGGAATGCTGTATACAAACTAGAGGAAAACAGAGTGTTTATACAGTATTCACTACTCCTAAACATCACCACACCTACCATGACAAAGCCACTGACTACAAGCAGTGAATAAAACAATGACTTGCAGTGCTACAGACCACGCTCAGCTCTGAATGAGAAAGCAGGAGAGCACAATGCTGCAAAGCACGCAGGCAATTCATCACAAGTGCAACTGCAGCCTGGGAGAGGGCTAACAGATTTACTGTTACCAAAAGACAATACAGTAGCACTGTGAGCCACTGCATATCACTTGGAAATTTCAGCATGTTGTAGAAAAGCATTCTTTTACCAACAATATTCACAGGTGAGTAAGCTCCACCATTCATGTACAGGGTGAGCAGAAGAGCACCTGAGATCAAGTCCTACATCCTATAATCAATGCCCAAACCAGACTGCAGCTGAAGATTTTCAGGATCACATTTTTCAACAGTTGCATTTACCAGTACAGCAACACTGAAGATGCTCTGTCAGCAGATGATGAGTTATCAAAGTGATACTTCAAGACCACGCTGACAGTTCCAGGGAACAGCAGGCAACTAAAGAACATAAGGGATCCACAAGAAACTCTTGTAGGCATCTGTCCCCATCCCAGCTTTTTCAGTGCATTTTTATTTGAATTGCCAAATAACACACCAGCCTGGCTTCAGGAAAAAATTAAGCTCGCCACTAAACAGGAATTACTGCAGAAGAGAGATACCTAAATCCACTCCATCAGTGACAGTACTCATACTGCAATCATGCAAGCACTTAATACAAAATTACTAACAC
This sequence comes from Cisticola juncidis, assembly GCA_013400215.1. NCBI lineage: Eukaryota > Metazoa > Chordata > Aves > Passeriformes > Cisticolidae > Cisticola > Cisticola juncidis. Next base: position 28,849 of record VXBR01002817.1, on the reverse strand, counting down.
TAAACAGAAAATTGCTTAAGAATATACACTTGTCCGAGATTCACCTTGGGTAACAACTCGAACTTTAAGGCAGAAACTGCTTGTCACATTTAGGTCCATGGTTTCAACATTCATGCTCTCCTTCAGCACTAGTTAGTTCCCTGCTACTTTAAGGAATGCTCTGGAACTACAGGCTCACACATGCTGCAGTTACTGGTATCCCACTGCCAGAATCAGGTCCCACTTTTGTAACAGAGATCCTTGACAGAAGATCAGAAAACACAGCTTTCACTTTCAAAGATATTTAGCAAAAAACTTGTCATTAACACATCAGCAAAAGAACTAGCTACATTACAGAACTGAATAGTGCAACTGAATCTCAGCTATTCCTACATATGGATTCTCCATAAACTCATACCTGAAAACTGGCATAGCCACTATTACAGGAAAGCTAAAAGAAAACCGAAGGACTGAAGATGAAAAATAAAGATATGTGAATGGCATAGGTGGTGCTGCCTAACATGTACAGGACAGAACCTGAAACACTTGGATTTCATTGACAGGTTTGCCATTTGCCATAGACCTGCTGGGTGAACTCAGGCTGCTCCTTCCTCCACCTGCCTGGAGATCTGCCTCACTCACACTGAACTGAGTTAAATTAAAAAGTTAACTCAGGGCTCTATCGCATCTCTATGAAAATTAAACAAAAACCTCACACTATTTTAAAGATTCTACTGGAACTTGAGACATACAAAATTCTTAGTAGAGAACTCAAAGCTCCCAGCACAAGACACCTTTAAAAGATTCAAATTCTAGCTTCCTGTAAGAAATTTGAATTTTCAGTGCCAGTACAGAATTAAAAAGCAGTAGTCACAGGTCTTGTCCTCCTCCTCTTGAATTTATGGTTTGCAAAAATAGAACTTTAAAAATTTTAAGTATTATAAAGAAGTATTTTAATACTTCTTTATAACTTTTAATATACTCAGTACCTGACTGTATTACACAAAAAAGAAAATGAAGACACTGTCCTTAAGTTAAATCTCTCACTTAAAAATCACCAGCTGATACCCTGTTATCTTTAGCTATTTCCCCTCTACAAATATGCAGTGCCTTTATTCCACAGGCATTCAAGGGTCTGGATGTTTGGGTGTTCCAACAAACTATTTTTGAAGTGATATCAGAAATCTGCTACAGTCAGTCAATGCAACTAGCGCTTTATCCAAGAATAAAATAACCTTAACTTTAGAAAGTAACATTTCCCCTTGATTGAGTGAAATCTGACAGGTGAAACACAGCAATCTGATAGAGCATCCCAGACGTGCTTCGTTCAATTTTAGTCCCTTCTCCATGCCAATCAGATCAAACTGAATACTCGGCCTTTCTAAACTACCCATTTATACGAGAAAGGTATGGATGACAAGACAGGGTGAGCTTCATAAAAGCATTCTCTTCAAAAAGACAAGATTTCTGTACAAGTATTGGCTGGCTCAATCTATACTAGAGATAAAACACACTTGAGAGAAATGTTCTAAGACCACACTGACTTTCACGCCTATCTCAGACAGAACTCGGCACCTCCCTTTCAAGTGATGTTACTAACACTCCCCAAGCTAAGCAGTCTGCTGCAGCCTAAGCAGCAGCATTTAAAAATTAACACAAGGGATGTGAGTTCCTCTGAACGGGAACCTTCCACTTCCCCCTTACCATCTGAATTGACACCTGGTAGTTCTGACAAGCATCCGGCACACATCCTTGCTTTAATTATTGTTCGTGACCTCTGATAATGGCCTGACACCTTCACCTCTTAACCTATTACAAGGCAAGGCCTAACCTCCTGTACCCTACAAGTTCCCTGGCACTGCGTGAATCGCTGCTTCGGCCAGGAGCCACACAGCCGGCACAGGCCAAGGTGATTTACCAAAGGGTTTGTGCCCCGCCATCCCCAACCATCGGCCTCCCTGCCACGGCCGGCTCCAAAGGAGTTCGTGTGATCCAACCCACCGCCCCCTTTCCCGGCGGGGCCGCAGGAGGCGGCCGAGGCCCCCCTTCCCTCCGGGGCTGCAGCAGTCCCTGGAGCTGCTCACCCCTGCACGCCCGGGCTGTATTTCCTGGTCTTCCAGGGGGTGCCGGGGCTCTGCAGCGGTGGCTGAGGCGGCTGCCGCTGCTGGTGGGGGGAGCTGTTGACGGCGACGCCGCGGCTGCCGGAGAGCAGGTAATTCATGCCATAGGTGCTGGCTTTATTCTCCCGTTTCCTGCGGCCCGGGTGGTACTGGTGCTGCTGGGGAGACGCCGGGGGCGGGTGCGGGCTGCGCGCCGGGTGCGGCCGCTGGTGGTGCCCATTCACAGCGTTCACTTTGTTCTCGTGGAAGTTAAAAAACTCGCCGGGTCCGGCCCCGCTGCCCAGCAGCCCAGGAGGAGCCACCGCCACCGCCCGGGGG
>VXBR01002817.1:0-25876 GCA_013400215.1 Cisticola juncidis | reverse complement strand
CCCGCCCGCGCCGGCGCGGAGCGGGGCGGCCGTGCCTCGGGCCCGCGGCGGCAGCCGCAGCTCCCTGACTCCCAGAGTCACGGAATGGGCCAGGCTGGAAGCGCTCCAGCCTCCCTGCTCGAGCAGACGCATCCCAGAGCACCGGGCAAGCGATTGCATCCAGACAGTTCTTGAGTGTCCCCAGTGAGGGAGACTCGACAAGCTCCCTGAGCAACCTGTTCCAGTGTAGTCACACAGAAAAGAGGTTCTTCCTCGTGTTCAGGTAGAACTTCCTTTACATCAATTGCTGCCCTTGGCTTCTTGTACTATTGCTTGGCACCACCGAGAAGAGCCTGGCTCTGTCCTCTTGACATTTTTCCTTCAGATACTTACATTCTTGAGGTTCCCTCTCACTTGTCTTCCCTTGATCTCCGTCAGCGGCCGGTGCAGGCGCAGCCCTGCCTCTGTGTTGGTTTCTCACAAATCCTGCAGAGTCTGACCCCTCCATGCCAAACCTCATCCCCTCTGGAGAAGTGCAGCCCAGTTCCCACAAAAATAAAAGGGTGGATTTTGAGGACCAGTTCAGAGGAGAAGCAGGCAGACCTGCTTTGGGGAGGCTGAGCAGCAGCGAGTGCAGGGCTGAGCAGAGCTGCTCACTCCCTGGGGGAAAGGGGAGGCCTGCCTGATGTGTCCAGGCAGCACCATGCAGTTCATAACCAAGGGAAGCTTTCCTTGGGCTGGTAGCACCAAGACAGCACTGCAAAGCCCCACATTTCCACTGGGTACTTCAGTTTTTATGGGGCTTGAGTCCAGGACTGTGGACAGGACAGGGAGACAGTGCCTGTTCCAGGGGGTATCTCTTATGGACAGTGCAATAAATATGGTATATTAATTCGTGTTTCAGTGTATGTAACCTGTAAATATGCCCTGTAAAATGAAACACTGGCTGAGGTCAGGCACGAAACTGACTTATTTAAAGACAGGCAACACTCAGGAACCGCCATTTTAGAGGAGGACAGTGAAATGCCGGGAATCTGGGATTTTGCCATTGACCTCAGAATAGAAGATACATCAAGCTGGAAATCAGTCCTCCTCCTGGAACAGCAGAACTGTGGACGCCCTGCCATCACAGATATCATCAGAGGTGAATGCCTGTTCATTCAGAATTTTGTTTTCTATTCACACACCGGAGGAGACAACACTCCTCCCTACAGGAGGCAGCCCCATTCAGCAGGCCGAAGACCGAGATGCATTCGAATAACCACCCCAAAAAACAAAGAACTGTGGGGAAATCCTCTGCTGCCGGCTAAATAAACTGTATAAAACACGAACCCCAAAAGGGGCCAATTTGTGAACGAGGGCCAGCAGCACCATAGAGGCTGTAACTGGTTCACCCAGCTGCAATCCCGGGTAATTGGCGCTGTACTTCCGGTTGTGGGATTTTGCCTAAATGTCTGTTTATTAATTCTTTAATAAATAAAATTAAATTTTATTAATTGAAATTGGACTAGTGTTCATAACAGATGGGTTTTGCGTGCAGAGATCACTAAGTAAGATGCATACTACTATTGGAATGGGATCAGACACAGACGCACCATGACCTGAAGATGGGCCTGGACAGCCAGCCCCCCAGATTGATGGCTGTAACAGTTCTCTTTCTAATCCAGTGATTTGCCCATTTCTTTGAGCAGCTTCAGCATGCATATGGATAAAGTGTCCTCTCCTGAGGTACCCTCAGAAACTCCAGCAGTCTAGGACTCCTCAGACCATTCAATAGAGCCCTTAACCTGGCTGCAGAACAGCACAGAGAAGAGTTGTATGTGCATAAAGTCGAATACTATCAGAGAATCCTAGTCAGAACAGCCCTCCAATGCAGTTGCGTGGTACTTCTTGAATGAACTAGCTGCCACAGAAGTGAGAAAAGGAGAGGTCCTGCTCTCCATAATCCTGATAATTCCTTTCCCTGCTGCCTTTGCACAATCTCTGATATTGATCAGTGAGCCAATTTAACTTGTTAATTCAGAGAAGACTGCACTTGGAAGAAAAGTAATAGTTTTCAGCAGTTCATTTTGAATTAGTTTACTTTGTGATCAGAGCAGGCACTAAGTGGGGGGTGGAGAGAGGATGAGAGAACAAGACTGTCATTTGTTAACAAAGGGTGGCTGTGCTCAATACAGGTGTATTCTCAAACTATACCCTTAGACTTCAGAGCAAGGGAAACTGATATGAGGGTGACAGCCTAATGTTTATTTCCAGAAGTCATTTAGAAAAAGCAGGTTGTTAATTTGTTTTTGTTAAGGAATAGGCCCATTTTCAGGACTAACATACACATAAAAGTATGCAATAAACTAACCAAACCCAAACCGCACGAAAGAGCTATTAATTATATCTCATATATTCACCACAATTTCTTGTATGGTCAATGAAGTGTTCAGATCTTCAGCAGAGATTTCAGGTTGAGCCTCTGAGAGCAGTTCTTGGTTTTATGGTTCATCTTCCAAAGGATTTTGATTGTTTTGATTTGGTTTTAATTGAACTTGAAAGAAGACAAATAAACAGGCCCATCAACTCTGTCCTTTTTATATAAATGCTGTAAGAAATAAACCAGAGAATTACACTGTCTCTTCTTTTAGCATTCTTTCCTCTATAGTGGCCTGGGTACAGCAAGCAGAGGTGAGGATCGACAGTATTTCTGCCAGAAATAGTAGCTGCTGTGGTATGCCAATGGTTGGAAGAGTTACTTTGTAGATCGACTCTGAAATACTGAGAAGGCTGAGGCAGCTACAGAGCCCACATCTCAGTGCTTTTATTTCCGTGTTTTGACTTTTCATACGTCCAATAAAGATGACATCTTCAACCTGCTGAGTTAAAACTTAAAATAAAGGAATACCGATCAGTGTTTTCATAGGATCATAGAATCACAGAGTGGTTTGTATTGGAAGGAACCTTAAAGATCATCAGTTCCAACCCTCCTGCCATAGGCAGGGGCACCTTCTACAAGACCGGGTTGCTTGAAGAGGTGGAGGGGCTGGAACCAAAAATACTCAGTGGCCAATCTTATGGAGACCTTTCCAAGGTCAGCAGATTCATGACCTGTTTTCTTTATTTCCTTCCCTGCCCTGTTGCCATCTTTTAAAAGTTGGCACTTTCAAGAGGGCCTGATTTCCCGCTTTGCTAAAATTATCTCCAACTTAATTTTCAGGTCTGAGTAGAGTAGAGTAGAGACCACTGCTTTGTAAGAGGCAGTAACTCAGAAACAGCTTTTGAATGAGGAGAGACTGTCTGGGAATCCCAGCACTGTTTGGGAATAGGCTAGGTTGTTTCCTGAAGTAGTCACAGAGAGAGTTGTCTCTCACTGGCTTAAGCTGTGTTAGACAGAATTTCTGGAGCTGCAATAGTGCTTTGTTAATTCCTTGTGTGGGTTCAAGGCAGTAGATAATGTAAGTGCAATAGAGGACATGGGAGGGATGGGTAGACACAATATGCTTGAAGGTCCACATTTTAAGTACTTGGAGAAGAAGGAAATCTCTGAGAAATCGATAAGCAATGGTTTGACAGTACACCATTTCATTTATCTCATGATGATTTGTCAAAGCTTGTGGCACATCACTGAAATATCTCTGCAAAAAAGGAAGTATTACCTGTTTCCTACATAAATGTGTACAACATGGAGAAATAATATCCGGTGGTCTGTTGTGGCACAATGACAAGAAAAATTATCATCTTCTGACATCAGCTTTTTTTCTCCCCTGTTTCTAGCCTCTCCAGTGAGAAACCTAAATAAAGCATGTTTCTAATCTTGTCTCCTTAAAGTGAGAATTTCCCTCTAAAAGTAGCAAGTGAGAACTTCCTTTGCAAGGATTATTTTTTTTAAAGTCTGGTTGATTTTAATTCAACTGTCCTTTGCTGAGTGAAACTCCACATTGAAGGTAAAATTCTCAGAATGTTTGAAGGTCAAATACAGCTTGGGTCATAAGAAAAATATCCTTTATTTTCAATAAAGCTTCTTTGCCCCTGTTGAATTTGTGTGGATGCAGATAATAAAAAGTCTTCCCCTATCCTTGGCACTGGTGAGGCTGCACCTTGAATCCTGTGTCCAGATCTGAGCCCCTCAAATCAGGAAGGACACTGAGGTGCTGGAGCGAGTCCAGAAAAGGACAGCAAAACTGAAAGAGGAATGGATGAATGAGGAATTACTTCACAGAGGGGGTGATTACACATTGGAATGGGCTGTCCAGGAACGTGGTGGAGTCACCATCCCTAGAGATATATAAGGAAAGACTGGACATGAAATTTGGATTTTGGCCCATATGACCTTGATTCTGGCCACCCACAAACACACTGCAAACCTCTGATGCATCACCTCTTTCATGCTCTCCAGCTCTGATCTCCTTTGTAGCCCATCCACTTAAGAGCTGGACTCAATGATCCTTGAGGGTCCCTTCCAGCTCAGAATATTGTGTGGTTCTGTGGTGGGATGGCTGGAGAGGGCACTGAGACGAGGGCTCAGCAGTATATCTGCTCACACTCATACCTGATGATGGTGGGATGAGGGAAGAATTGAACAAATCAAGTTCTCAAGCTAGATGTGGGTGTGGGAGAAAGGCTGTCTCACCAAAGGAGGTGCATCTCTAACATGTGACCTTCAGAGTGTGCTAGTCACCAGGAGATAGTGTTGGGGAGGAGATAACAGAGAGAGACAGTTTCCTTAGCTGCACTATCACTTTTTTTCTCAGTAAATACGTTCCTGAATGGGAGAGCGGAGATACAATTTTTGTGTCTCAAATGTAGCTGATCACAGTAGAGAGACAAGTAGAAACCCAGAACACCAGTTTCTGGTTCTTACAAAGTATGATTTGGGGCAATCTTTAATTTATTGTCTGTAAATAAGGGCTTTTACCTTCTTCAGCATGGCTTGTGTCTCCCATTAAAAAAAGCTGGGCATGAATAACCCTGAACAGGCTTCTTCTACTTGACTCAGTCCTTCAAGGCTCTATGTCCTCTTCTGAGGAACAGTAAGCATCAGCCAAATTTAGGTTGTTGAGGTATATTCAGAGCCAATTAAAGTACAGAGCCTGAAACAGCTGTCAACCACCAGCCATCTCCTCTTCCCACCCTGCCTTCCTTGCTCTTACAAGGGCTGCCAGCCCTGTGCCACAGAAGCTGAACACATCATAAATCAGCAGCTGAACAGCTGCAGCTTCCAGCCAGGCATGTTGATGCACATGAAAATCCTTTTCTAGCTGCCCATATGAAATAGCTGTGTGGTAAATGGAGAAAGCGTGGGAGGCAGTTCACAAGCCATTCCGTTCTCCTTGCGTTCCGGGTGGCATCACAGTGCGAGAGGGTGCACGGCCGGGCGGGTGCCATTCTTGCCTCACAGTGCTGGATGTGTGTCAACGCTGCTGGCGGGAACGCTGCCGTGGAGAGCTTTCGTCACTCTGTGCTTGCTATGCATGTGCAATGCTACAGCAGGAGCAAGGTAAAGGTGCTGCCTTGACTCTCCCACAGGCTATTTCCATTGCTGTATTTGGGGCTCCGATAGGGATTATTTTCAAAAGTCTGCTTTATTATGAATGTTCATTTTAGCTTGTTACATAGTAATTAAATACTTAACACAGCATATTTTTACAGTATACAGTGATGTATTTCATTCTTCCGTATCAAGGATGTTCTATGAAAGTTTTAAAGTTGTTCTTGTGTTCTGTTTTGTTTCCTTTAATAATTTAGAGAAGGTTTGGGAGCATACAGGTTTTGGAAGGTTCATTTTTTAACTAAGGCATTAGGAATTCAGTCTTTGAAACTTGTTACTTTTCATGAGAGGACGTTCTGCCAGCAGTAACACTTAATTGAAGACAAATTTCACGGAGTTTTCTTCAAAGCTTTATTTAAACATGAAATTAAATTGTGATAACAAGCATAAGGAGGGTTTTAAGAATAATTTTATCTGTAGAAAATACTCTGTGAGAGAGAGCATAAATAAATGAAGTTTATGTTAAATATCTATAAAGCTTTTGGAAGTACTTTTCTAAGTGGGATCTAAAGAGTTGTATGAAAGCAGATTCTCTGTCTTCCTGTCCTGGTTAACACAGAGCCCTGCAAAGGGTTGCTTTTGCAGGGAGGGTTGCTTGCCTTTGAATGACAAGCTGAGAACTAAGGCAACTCTCATGAAAGTTCATAGGAATAAACTGGTCAGGATTCCTGCCTTATTTGTGTGTGTAATCTAGGTGGTCCCAGGATCATCTTTAAGTTGTCACTCTACAGGCTGCTGTGGAGGACAGCTGAGAGCTTGCAGAACATGCTGTGTGAATCCTGGCAGAGGGGAGGGAACCCAGCTCATAGTGTGGTTGCATGTGCACTAATATGGAAGGAAAAAGTAGATCTGGCTTGACTGTCTTCTAGGAGAAGAATCTATAAGTAATGCCTCCTAGGAAAAACATTACAATAAAAGTTCTTTCTTCATATCTGCTGGGTGTAAGCTTTCTGCTGGTGAAAGCACAAGGGGACAAGCTGTGAGAAAGCTGATGTAAAAGTTGCTTAGTGAGGATATGCCCTGGAACCCTCATCTGCCATGTTAATGTGGCAATCAGACAGGGCACCAGCTGCTTCTGTACTAACCTGGAAGGGTCATTTATGCATAGCAGAATGACTGTGCTTAGAATTAAGGTTACTTCAGGTGTCAGCAAAAACTATCATACTGAAAGATGTAGCCCATTTTTATTAGATTCCACACTAGATCAAAGCCATATTTGATCTTGTACAGATTTTTAGATAATATATCTTGCATGGTCAGCTGCCCAAGTATTTATCATTGGTTCATCCTGCCCACTGGTCCTCAGCTATAGGCAGCACAGGCACATACCTACATGCATTCATTCTTTAAATAGAAACTTCTCTATTGCAATGCAGCTCCCTCTCCTTAAATATATCTATGTCCTGTATCTCCTCCTTCAAAGCTATCATTTTCAACTGTTCTTGGGCCACAACTACATCACTTGGGCATCTCAGGAAGGAGATTTTCAGAAGATAAACAGATTTCTGCCAATATAAAAGTGCTGACCTGAGCTGTATTTGCATTGGGCCATGGATAAGTTAGCAGAGAAGTACAGGAGATCAAAGGAAAGTAAGATTTTTTGGCAGAGTTTTTAGCTAAAGTTGATGTGCAGCAGCTGTAGGATAGATTAGGTAGGGACTGATAAGAAAGAATAATATGGTTTAGCTGGTCCTTTAGAATGAGGATAGGAACAAAGATAGGAAAAGCATACATTGGTAAGAGAACATGGCTGACAGTTTTATCTGATGTAGAGAAATAGCTGGACTAGGAATAAGGGGACCAACAGAGGTGGAGTGGACAGATGCAGGTGTTGGCCAAGAGACTGGGAAAGCTGTCAGAGTGAAGGCTCATTAATCAGCACACACGTCTGTTTGTTCTTTGAAGGACATAAAATCAAGGCCAGGAACCAAAGAGTGTTCAGGCACCTCCCCTCCAGACTTTCTACCAGCCCTCCAACTCTCTTGCACCAAATCCTCCTATGGGTCCTGTCCTGTGGTTCAATACTGGAATCGTATAACACTTTACAACTTTCTCTGCCTTCCTTGAGAAATAAAAACCTCATCATCAGTACTTTCCAGTGCATGGACTGACTGTGGACAGACATCAGCTGGGACATCTCCAGGACTTCTTCAGCTTGTCAATAGCATTTCACCTTGGGACATTAGATACATGCAGTCCGACAGACATGCCTTTGGGATCCTGAAGGCTGTAGATGAGCAGAACATGCCTGGGCATTCCAAATGCCCCTTGTGATGGCAGTGCCAGTATTTCCTGTCCGTGGGTATCAGCAGTGAATCACAGAATTGTTTAGACTGGAAAAGACTTGGTAGAACATTGAGTCTGACCTTTAACTCAGCACTGCCAGGTCCATCACTAAACTGTGTCCCTAAGTGCTGCATCTACACATCTTTTAAATACTTCCAGGATCCCTTCAGGGAATTAACCCTTGGTGGCTCTACCAGTTCAGCAGGCAGTCTGTGCCAATGCTTGACAACCCTTTCAGTGAAGATTTTTTTCCCAATAGCTAATCTAAACCTGCCCTGGTGCAGATCAAGGCCATTTCTTCTTGTCCTGTAACTTATTACCTGGGAGGACAGACCAAGTCCCACTTGGCTACACCCTCCTTTCAGGAGTTGTAGAGTGATAAGGTCATCCCTGAGCCTCCTTTTCTTCAGGCTAAGTAATTCCAGCTCCCTCAGGTGCTCCTCACCAAAACTGTACTCCAGACCCTTCCCCAGGCCTTTGCCCTTCTCTGGACTTGCTCCAGCATCTCAATATCCTTGTTGTAGTGAGGGGCTCGGAACTGAGCACAGGATTTGAGTACTCACCAGTGCCAATCAGAGGGGGAGGATCACTGCCCTGGTACCATTGCTGGTACAGGCCAGGACGCCATTGGCCTTCTTGGCCACCTGGGCACAGCTGGCTCATGTTCAGCTGGCTCTTAACCATCACCCCCAGGGCCTTTTCCAATGGAAAGCTTTCCTCCTGCCCCAACCTCTGGTGCTGCAGGGGGTTGTTGTGATCCAAGGGCAGAACCCAGCATAGAGAACATGATAGTTACCGGCAATGGCAGTTTCCATTCCACAGCCATGCAGACTGAGTTAAGGAGTCTGTTCATATCAGTCTCTAATCTCAGCAAACATGGGCTTCACGGTAAGTCTGTGCCTCTGAGCTCCTGCGCTCATGAGCTGTATGGACATGCAGGTAACATTGAAGAAACAACATCCATTTATTGTGGTGAAAGCAGAAAAAGCATGAGGAAGGAAGAGTGAAATGTCAGCATTGAAACAGGTTAGGATTTCTGATTGCCCAAGGTTTCTGTGCTTAGTTTAAGACAGCAGAATATCCAGGCAGGATATGCTCTCTCCAGGCAGGCCATGGGCCAGAGCAAGGAGAGGCTGCCATTCCTTCTGCCATGTGCCAAGCTGAAGGTGCCATGCAGCTTTGTGATGGGGCAGCTTTGCTTTTACCCATGCCTAAAATTCACCACTGGCTCAAAGCATCCAGAAGCCTGGAAACATCTCCAGGTTCCTGCAGTGAGTCTTCACAGGCTGGTGATCCACTCCACTGAGTCCTGGTGTCCAGGCAGTTCATTGATGATTCCAGTGCTTCTCAGCTGAGTTAGAGGTCTGACATCCCTGCAGCCAGGAGACTGCCTTGGAGTCTCCATGCAGTACTACAACTCAGATTGAAGATCTTTGCCATAGCTGCTGACCTGACACTTGCAATGGTATAGGCTTTACTTGCAGAGACTCCTGCAGAGCTCATGGTGTGGTACTGACAGACGCCATCAAGCAGATATGTCTTCATTCTGCACACAGAAACATAAAATGCATCTTTTTTCTTTCTATGTGGTAGCAAGAATGCATGGACCTCCTTCTCATGGGGAACAAGTTAATTTGGACACAAGACAGATGTGGCTCCACGCCTGCCTGGTGGGACCTGGAAGGCTCTTTTCATCACCAGGCTGCAGCTGTTTTCTCGTTCAGGGTTGCCTGGTGATAGCTGTGAAGTTTATCCCTGATGGTTCCTCATGAGGCGGTGACAGACATGGTCCATAAGACTTATTCTTGTTGGGTGGAAATAATCTTTTGATCATCAGGTACTCAGAAGGTGACAGTAATTAATACAATGTAAACACCAGTCTTTAGGATTATCTCAGAACCTGGTGTAGCCATGTGCCTACAGGTGCAGGAAGTGAAGATCGGTACTGCCAACACGCCTTGCATGGTGGGAGAAACAAAATGCATTGAACGAATCTCTTTTGCAATTTCTGCATGTTATTTTCTCAGTTCATGTATCATCAGTTAATCAGACTGGCCATGCAGACAGCTCCATAAAGCCATGCTTACTGTTCTTTCCAACTGCATGCTTTATCACTTAGTGGTTGAAAAATGCTTCTCTGACAACTTTGTTGCCATTCTACTTTAAATGCTTCTGCTGATTCCTTCCCTTGTTGATGGTGTAGGTCATATTGTCCTGAGGTGATCCTTTCTGAGGGTAGTGTTCTCACAGGATGTTGGGTCAGGGCCTCAGCCAATTCTTACATGATACAGTCATCTCTTACAGTTCCTTATCTGTGTAGACTGATCAGCCCCTCTGCCCTCTAGTGGGGACCCTCTCTTGGTCCTTCTCTTCCATAGCTTACCTTTGAGAACCACACACAGTATCAGGCTGTACCCCAGACTACCCAGTGAGATGCTTCAGGAGTTCCATCACATAAATCTATGGCTGACTCTTGCCTGTGAAGTGCAGACCCCTTCAGAGTCTTTCCTTGAACTGAATCTGTTATGGATAGACAGGAGAACATACATGGATCTGTCCTGAAGATGTGGAATCTGCCTTTTTCACCTTTTGCCCTATATTTCTTCCTGCTGTTTTCTGCTTTCAGTATCTTTGTGACAAGTGAAATCCTTTCCCTGCCCTGAGTGTGGTATGTTTCTTGTTGAGGACATGTTACAGTTAACAATACACAGCTTGGCTTTGCCATAAAGATTCTGTTGCCAGGTGCTGGCCTGGAAACCATCTGTTACTACTAGCAATGGCTCTGGCATAGGGCTAGGAGATAGGGTGGAAGTGGTTTCACCTTGATTATATCATTTATAACATAGACTCTGCCTCAGCTTTCTGCAAAGAACAATTTCTTGACATTTTTACTGCATGGCATAATTCTTTGCTGGGCCTGCTTTAAACTCTCTCATTCATTTTGAACTCTCATTTGGGCCACATGGAAGCCAGCAAGAATTACAGACAAAATGTTTTGATCTCACAGGAATTACATCTGCAGTTACCCACTAGGAAGAAGAAATGGTCTGTGATGTCTCAGGGCGGATCTCATCTATCATCCTGGAAAGTTTTGAATTGGATCTGCTAGAACAAAATATTTACAGTATACATTTGGAAAGATAAAACCTTTTCTAGATCAAGTAGAGCTCTGGCTGAATGCCCAGTCTTGCTGCCAAACAGCTGGCCTTGCTATTGGACAAAGAGTAGGCAAAGGCAGTATGTTTCTCTGGAAGAATCTGCACAGAGGCTAACAAAGATAAGGGGCCTTGTCCCTGGAAACAAAAAATACCTGTAGACTTCACAACTATCCATTCCAAATCCTTACTGCAGAGCCTTTCAGGAAACTGATTTACTTAAAATAGAAGCCCATTCAAAGAGTCTTGTTTAAAATGCCTTTTGAGACATATGTTCCTAGGTTGAAAAATATAGTGTTATGGAAAGCAATCTCTACAAACAATAGACCTGTGTTTTGTATTTTGTATTTCCCCCACAATCTTATGCTGCAGTTATCTACTTTAGAACATAATGAAGTTGCAAATAACTAATAAATGCAGAACCCAACTTTTCGGGTCAGTACCAGCATTTCTCTTTCTGCTTCTCCTATAAACAATGCTTTGTGAAAATTCACCAGCACAAACACAAACAATTCTATGACAAAGGGTTTCAATATTATTAAAAGAAAAAACAACAACAACAAAAAACCCCCACAAACCCAAACCCAACCAAATTTAAAAAACCCCAAAACACAAAAAAACCTACACCACCCCAAAGTAAAACTTTGCTCTGAGTAAGCAATTCTTTCTCCACAGGAAATTCTTCAGGAACTCATCTTATTATCAGTTCACGGGATAGTCCATAAATTCACTGTGTGTAAAACATTACATGAATAAATCATTGAATGGATTTTTTTTCCTGGGTGTTGTTTTTTGTTTGTTTGTTTTAACTGAAGGTGTTTAGTGAAAATCTGAGGCAAGAACAGACTAAATATACCAGCAGCCGGGATGGATTTGCAGGCTTCTCAGAATTTTGCATTTCCAGGTGGTGTCAGCTGTGGAGGCTGAGGACCCAGGGCCTCTTGCTGGATGCCCTCCATGTCTGAACATACTTAATGGTGAATTCAAACTGTGTCTCCATGCATGCATGGGCTGGTGCATTCAAGTGCCAGTGATCAGGGAGGCACAGATCCAGGGACAGTTGCTGGGCACTCTGGGTGCCTGAGCCCAGCTGCTGTAGGCATCCACTTTGTACATTTGTATCGACCTATTTCCCAGACACAGACAAAAAACTTCCAAGCCCAAACAAAAGTTGTAAACCTCTGAGAGGTTGCATTAAAAAGATCTCTGTGTGTGTTTCCATCTTTCCTGGCCTGCTTGGCTGAGTGCTGTGACACCAGCTGAGGGTCTAAGTGCTATGTGCTGACAAAGAACTGGTCCAGCTATCAGTCACTCTGTAGAGGATGGTGCATCTTACTGCATCTTACCATGTTGGGGGCTGGAGGGGAGAGAGGATCATGAGCAGGAAGGTTAGCACCCCTTGTTGTTCTACATGTTGTGCAACACAGACACAGATGGCTGGTGCAGACCTCTGGTGGTAATTTATTCAGGCTTGTTTGGGAGTGCATTCTTGTCTGCTTCCAGGGTCCCTGAGCTAGAAGAGAGGACTGTCTTTGAATTTGCTGCTGTGAGTAACAATTTCTGCTCTAGGCAGTGCTTAGAGGGGACTGGAAGCTATGATGCAATGGGTACCCAGTAAGCCCACATCTGTGCAGTGCCACAATAAGACAATTGAGAACAATGCTAGACTGGATTTCATATGTAAGAAAATGTTAGATAATCATTTCATGTTTCTAATTAGCCTAGTGTTAATGAAGACATAAAGTAGCAGAAGATGACAGTATTACTCAATGAAAAATAAGGCATGGTTTGTCATCTGCAGTGTGACTTGCAATTTATCTTTTTTTGATCTGATGCAGTAATAAGAATATTCAAGAAGATCTCTGAGGTTTAGCCACAGTAGCAGATGGGATTGCATCTGCAAAAGAAATTGTTTTGTCTGCTTTGAATTGAAATTAAAAGCTGTTGTAATGACAATTCATCTAGTATGAAGAATTAGGAAACCAAGTACAATTACTTTGGGGTTTTTTACTTTTAATAGTAACCATTTAAAGAGTAGTAATTATAGCGTATTGTTCATTGAAGTCTGGAATGTCTACATTGCATGGCAATTTCAGTTTAGGAAAATCACTTAAAGCAATTGACAAAAGATTTTTCCTGCAAATGCCATGTTAGTGCTTTATTTTGAACTTTGATTAATTCAAACATTTTATTGGGCTTGCAGGGCAAGGTGTTGTTAATAGGGGGATTACAGGGGTGGCTTTTGTGAGAAGCTGTCAGGCTTCTCCCATGTCCCACAGAACCAATGCTAGCCAGCTCCAATACAGACCTATCACTGGCCAAGGCTGAACCTAGCAGTGATGGTGGTGACATTGCTGGGATAACAGTTCAAAAAGGGCAAAAAAACCCCTGCAACTGCAAGTGGAGAGAGGAGTGAGAATATGTGAGAAGAACAGCTGTGCAGAGACACCAAGGTGCATGAGGAAGGAGGGGCAAGAAGGTGCTCCAGGTGCCAGAGCTGAGATTCCCTTGCAGTCTGTGATGAAGGCCGTGGTGAGGTAGCTATGCCCCTGCAGCCCATGGAAGTCCATAATGGAGAGAGATCCACCTGCAGCCCAAGGAGTACTCCACACTACAGTAGTGTTCTCTTTTTCCTTATGATAATAGTTCATTTCTTCTTGGTCATTTGGCTTTCTGTTCATAAGACTATACTGCTGTATGCTATTTGCATAGCTACTCATAATTTCTAAACTACTCTTCCTAGTATTTCTTTATTCTATCAGTTATAATCATATACTGCGCTATTTCAGACTAAATATTATGTTTAATCTAATACTCTTTATTTCTGAGGCCAAGTAAAATCTTCAAGGATTATTTGAAGTGTAAAAAGGACTGTTTTCATCTTTGGTTACTGATTTTACTATATCCTGATGACTCTTCTTTAACACTTAAATACCTTCACAGTAGTATTTAGGATTTTCAAGTCAATTCTCCTGTTCCAGTACCTTCACCATTTTTCAAAGAGACAGGCAGAGAATGAAAGAGGAAACATACTTGCCTTTGCAAAACATTAAAATCCTACAAATCTGCACTATTGCACTGGGCTGCTTTGTCACAGGGCTTCCCTGCACATTAGCTCTGCACAGCATGTGTCTCTTGGTCTTCTGCAGCAAAAACAACACGTGGAATGAGGGTTTAGCTGGAAGCCTCTTTGACTGTTCACCAGCAGTCTCATGTGGATTAAAAAGATTAAATTCCAACCCATGAGGCAGCCAGCAGGACACAAGGATAGGTACCTGAAGCAGATTTCGCCTGCTTACATTGGACTGGCCTTTAGTCTGGACAGTGCTGCTCACTGTTTGAGTCCCCATTCACAGATCACACAGCTTTTTCTTTTCTGGCAGAAGTTTATAACTAAGTTTGTGGTAGTTTTCCCTTCCAGTAGCCCAAGAGAAATGGAGTGCCCCCTCCCAGAGCAGCTGGAACATGTGGTTTGCTAGTGCTATCTCTTTGGATCCAGCCACCCATGTCCTTTTAGAAACTGGACAGATATTTTTAAAATCAAGAGGGAGCAGGGGCAAACAACACCACTGAGACACTCCTGCTAGCACATTGGTTAGGCGTCATCTCCAGGGAAGCACTGCACCAAAGGCTGTACCAAGTGTTAGATTTTCTTTAATCTCTGTGAGTGAATAACCTATTGCTTCCCCCAGCCACTTATACCCAACAATGCATCATGTATTGGCTTTGATTTTTAAGCAGACATGGTAAACCAAGCAAGGGATGTAAAAAACATGGTGTTTAAAGAAGTTCAGGAGCAAGCTTCAGTTGTGCAATTCTTTCAAATGCAAACCTTGGTTAAGGCTTTGCCCTTCAGTTGTCCTGCAACAGAAATTTAATTGCTTGCTTACACATATTTTTGTGTGGGCACATGAGCACATAGACAGTGATAGATATGTTGCGTCAGTATAAAAAGTGGTGCAATTTTACCCTGAGATCTGCTTTCCTTATGAAATGGATGTGTGTATGAAAGGCTGCCCTGACAACTGCAACTGTTATTGGTAAAACTGAGGAGCATAGAACAGACTAGGACAGTCTCATACTAAAGTTATTAATATATTTCAATCACAAACAGGATATAAAAACTGTGGTGGGCATTCAGGATTTCCTGCCTGCTGGAAGCATTCAAGTTTACCCAAGTCATTTCTACACTGTCTTCGTTCCACCAAAAGATAGTATTGTATGAAGCTCAATCAAAATAGTTGAAACAGCAGGTGCTACAGTTTTTTCAAGTGAAAAATGCCCTAGCAGCAGGAGAGGAACCCAAACAAGCAGCCTCTGCTTCTGTTAATCTTTCCTCTAACTGCAAGTGTCGAATATCTCAGCTACATACTTTATGTAACTAAGAATGTATCGCCAGACAAATTTACCTTGTAACTTTTAATAACTGCTTTGAGTGCATCTCATCAAGTTCACACATGCATCTAGGTCAGTCTAATCCAATCTTGTTTTCACACTCCCTGAGATCTCAGCTGGGATAATGAAATTGCTGGTACAAAAGCCTTGGACCATCTCCACAAGTTAGACCAGGGATTACTAACAGGAAAAAAAAAAAAGTATTCAAGCAAGACACACAAATCATGTTTTATTAGTAAGGGATTTGAGGGAAAGATGTATCAATCTGACTAGAACTGTCTCTACTAAAAATAGCTACAGATATTATACCAAATAGCAAGTATGCATGTTTTCTTCCCTCTGGAACGGGCAGAAGAGAGTTCATGCATATTCTCACATTACATCTTCTCGAGAAAGATGGCTCAGAATTAGATATTTTCCCACAGAAAAATCTGCCAGAGCTGCTGAAAAGAGAAGGGATCACGAGTCAATTATAACAAATAAGTAGGATATTGTTTAAACAAAAGGCATTTCTAGCATTTGACCAAGTTGATCATACCCTTTTACCAATGTACCTGGGTCTTGAAATGTTAGAATCATACAGTTGTTTAGGTTGGAAAAGACCTCAAATTCATTGAGTCCAACCGTTAACCCAGCACTATCAAGTCCACCACTAAAAGATCTCCCTCAGTGCCACAACTACGTATCTTTTAACACCTCCAAGGATGGTAACTACACCACTTCCCTAGGCAGCCTGTTCCAGGGCTTGACAACCCTTTCAGTGAAGAAATTTTTCATAATAGCCAATCTGAACCTCCCCTGACACAACATAAGGCCATTTGCTCTCATGCTATTACTTGTTACCTAGGAGAAGAGATGAACTCCCACCTGGCTACAGCCTCCTGTCAGGCAGTTGTAGAGAGCAGTAAGATTCCCCCTGGGTCTCTTTTTCTCCAGGCTAAACAGTCTCAGCTCTTTCAGCTGCTCCTCATCAGAGCTGCAGTCCAAGAACTGCCTTAAATAAAATGTGTGTTTTACTTAGGGAAGGCTCTAGAAGAATATAAAGAATATAAATGAGAATGTAAAATATAATCACACAAAGAACACAACCTTCTGGCTTGGGTTTGGGTTTTTTTTTTATTAATCCAATTAACTAAAATTTCTAAACATGCTGACATTCACAGCCCACAGACCTTAGCTTTTCCTTTTCTGTAACAAAAGAGAGAACAGGGATAAGCTGTCAGACCATCACACTTCAGATCCCATCCCACTGTAGGCAGACCATAAATTAACACTATGTGGGCAAAGCAACTGAACTTTTAGGCAAGATAAGTATTTATTAGCATAGTAGCAGAGCAAAATCAAGGCATCTGTTCAAATTTTCTGGAAATTGTGATAAAAGACTACCGACTAGAGATTAGTTCAAGAACAACTCTTGAATATAGTGATGTAATAAACACTGACCTTTCTTTCACTGTTTAGTATTAAAAGAACATTTGCCTTTTCCAAAAAGGCAAAGGAAAAAAAAAGAGAAAAAAAAGTGTTTAGTAGTTTAAAAGGAGTTTAAGTGCTGCAGAAAGATGTTTTTAACTGGTAAGTTGTCCCATTCATGATTTTTAAACAAATATCCCTGAAGATGTAAGATATTTTGGTGGGTTGACCCTGGCCAAATGCCAGGTATCCACCAAAGCCACTCTGTCACTCCACAACTGGACAGGGGAACAAAAACAAAGCCTAAGCTTCATGCGTTTAGACAAGGACCAGGAGAGATCACTCATCAAATATCACCACAGACAAAACAGAATCAAATTGGGGATATTAACTGAATATATTACTAAGAAAATCAGACCAGGATAAGGAAAAGTAAAATACATCCTCACCTTCCCTCTGCCTTTCTCTTCTTCCCAAACTCCACCTCCTCCCCCAGGGAGGCTCAGGGAGATAGGGAATGACGGTTATGGTCAGTTCGTCACCTGTGGTTTCTCCTGCTGCTCAAGGAGAGGAGGCCTTCCCCTGCTCCACCATGGTCCGTCCCATGAGTGACAGTTCTCCATGAACTCCAATCTGAGTCCATCCCGCGAGCAGCAGTTCTCCATGAACTGCTCCAAAGTGGATTTCTCTTCCACAAGGTGCAGCTGTTCAGGCAGAGCCTGCTCCACTTTGGGTCCCCCACAGGGTCATAAGT
This sequence comes from Cisticola juncidis, assembly GCA_013400215.1. Taxonomy (NCBI): domain Eukaryota; kingdom Metazoa; phylum Chordata; class Aves; order Passeriformes; family Cisticolidae; genus Cisticola; species Cisticola juncidis. The sequence goes on along the minus strand of VXBR01002817.1, from coordinate 8,364 downwards.
CCCACCATGTCACCTGCCCTAGCAGGGGCTCCTCTCTCCAAATGTCCCTTTCACAACCCTGCTCCAGCACAGGCTGGTTCACAGCCTCATCTCAGACAGCCACCTGCTTTGGCATGAGGATCCTCCACAGGCTGCAGGGGCATCTCTGCATCCCCGTGGTCCTCCATGGGCACAGGTCCGGCACCTGAAGCACCTCCTCCCCCTCCTCCACTTACTGTCTGCATAGATGTTGCTCTTCCCAAGAATGTTTATTTATCTTTCTTTTTAAAATATGTCATTACAAAGACACTGCTGTCCTTCCCAACGGGCTTGGCCTTGGTCAGGAGCAGGTTGCCCTGGGACAAGCTGGCATTGGCTCTGCCAGACATGGGGGAAGCTTCTAGCAGCTTCTTACAGAAGCCACACCTATAGCCTCCCCCACCAAAATCTGGCCACACAAATCCAATAAAGATATTAACTCACCATAAACTATGTAAGTGTTTAAACACCTTGGGTAGATAGAGGTTTTTGAATCCTATACCTTTTCTAGTAAAAGAGATTTTGATTGGTGTATGATTCAGACAAGAAGAATTTAAAAAATGCTTCACAGATGACAGGATTTAGAAAAATCCTAATATTTAAGACTAAGATTCTAAAATCTTCAGAATATGCTTTAAGTGATCCTATTGAACTTTTATTGTCTGATAATTCAATTTTAGCATTGAGGAGTAAATCAAACTCTTCACCCTCCTCTCTCTCCAGTGAGCATCATGACCGTTCATCAAAACAAATCTTACTGCAATACTCTACTGGAAAACTTAGCATCTGGCAAAATTATGTTACTAATTTGTTTTGAAGAATGTAACCCAACATAGAAGTGCAAACGGAGCAGACAAGACTTGGCAAAAGTTTGAATTCTATTTATTTTCAAATTATATTAGCAGCAGAATTTTGGGGTTTTGTGGAAAGTTTTTTTTAGTTAGTGTTCATTTGTTTGAGTTTATTTTTTTTTTTAATTATTAGAATTTGGTTGTTTACTTGGGGTCTCTGTTGACTTTTTTTTTTTTTTTCGTTTTCCCTTGAGTTATTTTGGAGGTTTTTTTGGTGTCAGGAATTCTAAAAGATTCTTTATTATTACAATTATGCAAAAAGACAGTTAACTTGAAAATCTGTAAGGTTGGGATACCATCATGTTCTTGAAACCATTCTGGAATCCTTCATGAGTAAAAGGCTGGGGTATGAGAACTGATACAAGGATCCAGAATTTTGGAATACAAAATCATCTGGAATGTTAGCAACAGAAGAAGAAAGACACTTGATTTTTTAAAAACAGCATAGTAAGAATCTTTTTTTTTAACTCAAAGTTTTTTTATAAAGTAAGCTAGAAAACATTACACAATTGTTAACAAATGCTAGATTTGCCTAAATATCCTAAGTAGACTTCCAAAACCAGTTTAAAGTGAGAAGACACATATTGCATCCTGAGATACCTATCAATTTCAAGAGGTAGATGACAATATTAATCTACAACTTTTATGTAAATATCATTAAATATTGTCTATACAGTGTCCCTGTATTTTTAAGAGTGCAAACAGAAGGAAAAACACTGTTTCTCATCTAAAAGCTACTGTATTAATGTAATTCCTTGGTCTAAATCACCAGCTCTTCTGGAGATGCAGGTGGGGGGGAAATGAAAGGATTAGTAAGGTAGGGAAAAAAATAAAATCAACCCTATTTGTGTATGTAGGCAGAACACACCATTCAGACTGCAATGAGGGTGGCTGAGCTCACAGCACAATTGTCAGGACAGCTTGACTACATTGAGTGGAAACAGTAGAAGCTCTCACGGGCAGAAAAAGAAGTTGTGCACAGCACTTCCCACGATGCCAATTCAGACTCATTGCCTAATGTATTCATGAAGGTGCTTCACTGCTGGAAAAGCATTTCTGTTCCTATTCACCCTGTCCATCATATTCCTGGGTTACCATTAAGAGGAAAAAGCAGTAAGTAATAGCAGCACTGATGGAAAGGCTTTGTCACAGTGATGATCCGAGGATGTTGCTAACCTGCCAGCATCTGTAAAATGTTGGCTGTTACTAAAAGCCATCCATTTCAAAGTGCTAACAGCACAGCTCAGTACAAAAACGGGATGACAATTTTTCTGTCCTTTGGATAGTCTTCAAATTTCTCAAGGTACCATCTGAAAAACAAAGAAAGAAACCTGATGAGTATTGAGTCTTCAAAGCACTGCTGAGGAAATTAAATAATTGTACAATGTGTTTAATTTAATCCACATATGTTTTTGTCTACAAACAAAAAAATGCCTTTAGAACCTACTCTGAATTGAAAAATGGCATTTAGTGCACTCACCCTAATGACACCTAATCACTAAATATAACAAAACTAAGTTACGGCTGCCAGCAATGGGAAATCAAGCCAACAGATGTGAGATATGTCAGGGGAGGAATAACACACTTTCAAAATGCATATTGTTACACATCCGGAGTATTTACTAATTTTAGAGTTAGAGGGAGAAAAAATTAAATCAAAACCATGTCATTGTATAATGACTTCACATGGAAGCAAGAGATACTTCACACATGGGAATGAGAGTCCCATTCTGCATAGAAACATCTTTGGCTGCAATTAGAATTTGTAATCAAACTGAACATGACAAACATTGTACCGGCCTTATTGCTAATACCCCTCAAAGACCATCACTATCTTCATATCCAGACAATCAAAAAAATGCAGAGCACTATCAGATATTTGAGTTTTCATCTACCATAACAAGCACATTTACTCCCATTTTTGAATATTTATTCTTCTGCTTCTCTGAAATGAAAAAACTAAGTTCACTTGGGCTCCTCAAAGGTGCAGATATTCATAATATCAACGGCTAGCTGCAAGATCAAAGCTGGAATAAACAGAACAAAACACGCAATGCACAATAACCTGCATCTAGGGAATACAATTATTACCCTATTTACCCATTTCAGTCATTTATCATAATTTTTTAAAATAAACAAACTACACTAACATGTTTCTTCACTTACATGGATTTGATATTTTTAGTTGCATGGGGTTTTTTTTCCTGCAGCCCTCTTCCATTTTCATGCATTTTTCCTTTAGTGTAAACAACTTCCTCTAACAACATTTGGCCTTTCTTGATGTTCTGAAAGAGTGCCATCAAGGCTTAAGACTGATGGAAACTAACCATGGAATTTGAACCTGAGGAACGTAATATACAGGGAGAGGCAGGAGAACCTGCCTTGCTTCATCTGGCAAGGAGGAGACACTCAGAACTCAACTGGAAGAGCCCTGGGCAACCAGGCAGAGCCTTGTGGTTTGCCCTGGCTGGAGCAGCCACACCAGTTGACTGGACAACCTTCAAATGCTCCTCCCAATCCAAGATACTCTGCAACTCTGCTCACTAATAGCAGGTGATAAAACAGGAAGAGATGGTCATAGGCAACAGGTTCGGAAGGCTCAGGTTGGATAGTGGAAGAAACTTGTTTGCTGAGAGGGTAATACAGACCCAGAATATCCTACAAACAAGGGGCAGGAAAACCTCTATTTCTGGAGGTTTTCAGGCCTCTATTAGACATAGACATTGCTGCCCTCAAAGACGGTCAGTATTTTTTCCCCAACCATTTTCTCCTTAAATTCATGTTTATTTCCTCTTATGCCACTAAGTTTCAACATGAGAACCAAAGCAGGAAGCTGAAAATAACCAAAATAAAATTAACATGTTCAAAATCTTTTTAACATGCTATTCCTTAATGAGAATCCTTTCAGGAAACAAGTCTCCCCAAGCTATGGTCCTCCTTGTTAGCAGGAAAGCCACATTATAAATACAGTACATGAGCAGACAGAATGTTAAGAGCAGAGACTTCATTAAATATCATCTACCAGAACTGTTTTCATAATGTCCATACAATTGATTATAGACAATATGATACAGACATGACTATAAAGTGTGCCTGTTAAACACGGCTTGGGTGATTTTAAAAACTTTAATATTACAGAAACAAGTTTGAGAAGAGAAAGTATAGTATTTGATTTAAGACAATATTGCTAAACTTTACTATAAACTTTAGAGATCCAGGATGAACTATCTTCATTTAAACATTGTTTTACCACCTTGTTGTACTGTGTTTATGCTCTGTTTTATTCTGCTGAAATTCTGCAGTACTTAATCTTCTCAGAGTATTCTCTATCATATTCTGCCCTACAGCAGCAGTCTCTTTCACAAGACTTGCTCTGCAACATCCCTATAGGATGAGGCATTATTTGTGAAATGGAAATGCAGTGTGGCTTAGAGGCAACAGAAATGACAAGGCAGGAACACTTACTTGTGGTGTTGTCTTGCCCTTGAACCCAGGATGAAGAGAGTACACAAGGCAAATGCAAGGCTTTCAATGGTGCAGCAGGCAAGGGCAAACCCAAACCACTCCAGGATCTCTCCAAAAAAGTTGGCTCCACTAACATACTCAAACATTCCTCCTGAAAGCAGGAAAGTTACTTTAAAATACCTTAATCAAGATATCCAATGTTATCTTTTCTGTACACCAAATAGGACCTATATCACACTGATGTCTCTATTTGATCTTCAAGAGCAGTGGACAGAATGTTTTTCAGTTCAAGCTGTACTATGAAGGATCACTTCAGACCTCACTCTAAGACAGACCTTCTGTAGCTCCACTTTTCCTCTTTAAATAAAGAAAAACAGATTTATTAGCATCAGAAGCAAGTATGAATTATTCGCAAGACACAAGTGCCTTTGTGAATAATTACTTAATGACATGTTCTTTGATCATACACTAAACCTTTTTTAAAATATGTAGAAATAGAAGACATACTTCTCTCAAGTCCCAGAAAAAACTCATAGGGTTAGTTAGCCTACAGTTTTTCATTTCTGTAAGTATTTTAGAAATTAATTATGAACAATACTATTATTATGAAGTAAAGTTCCAGACTTATTCTCTGGCTTACAAAGTTGTTGCACTTTTATTCCCATTCCTCATCAGATCTGCTGTTTCAACCTTTACACTCAGTGAAAGTTTGGCAGTCTGTGTTAAATCTATTGTACAAACAATTGTGTATAAACAATTGGTACTCGGCTGCTGGGAATTTTATAAATTAAGAATTTCACCCTAATTCCAAAGTTGGTGTACAAATTGATAACATCTCAGTATGTGCTTTACCGGTGGGACTAAACAAACTATTTGGCAAATGTAAAAAAGGATGTTTTGACCTTGCTCTAATCACACTACTTTTGTGACAAAAGTGAAATTCTAGCAGATAAACTGGATAACCAACATCAAAAAGACCAGCTCCTCCTGATCTTACAGCAAATAACATATTTCCTTCAGAACCTTTCTGTACACTGAACACATACAGTATGTTCATATTCATTTTTCACAGGAGCACTTCAATTTATATCTATTAGAATTATTTTCACCTTCTGGGTTAAAAATAACACTCTACCTTATATAACTTCATTCTTACAGTTTTATTAAAAGAAATTAACAACCAAGAAAAAGCAACAATTAAGAGAAAAAATGTAGTGAGACAACAGAATTCAGAGGTAGTACTATCTTTCTGCTCTCAGTGAGTGTAATGTACCCGGAAGAGTGCCTGTTTTTCCAAAAGTGTCGATAAACCTTAACACTTCAATATAGGCTCCATAAGAAAGCCTTTCATATTCTCCATTTTCCCATGAAGGCCAGAATTTATGATGCCAAGTTGATCTGGATTTCTGTCCTCTTTTCCCTGTGTTTCCCTTTCCAAAATTGTTGCTGCTTAGGTGCCTCCCTCTTCATATATGGGACATGAGATGGGTCACATGCTGAGTACATTCTTCATTCCCCTCCTGCCTCCACACTGAGTTGATAATTTGGGTCTTTCTTCTCCGCCTACCTGTTGGTTCTCTGAGAAGTTGGGCAATGCTGTTGCATTTCTACCCCTTTCTAAAAATATAGCCAACATTGGTCAAGAGACCCAAAGATTTGCATAAGCCAAGTGATATCATGAAACAGATTCCTTACAATACTTGGCTTAAGAGGAAAGAAATAAGATGTTTCCCAAACTGTAAAATCACTTCCTGTAGTAGAAAACAAAATGCTGTTTCCAGTTGCCTCTTATATCATAAATTGCTATCTCGTCTAAAATAAAAGGTTTACCTTTTTACCTTTAGAAGGTCATTTTCACACAGAATCACTTTAGGTTGGAAGGCATCTTCTTCGTTCTCTCCCATCACATATATATAAACTTTGGTAAGATCTCCCTGAGCCTTCTCTGCTCCAGCCTGACCAGTCCAAGCTCTCTCAACCTCTTCTTATATAAGAGATACTTCTTTTTGTTATCTCAATTTCTGTACCATTTTACTTACCTCTTGGTATCTTGTAACCAGTTTCCCCTGGTTTTCTCAGATTTCTGAGGATATGATCAGAATGAATATTGATGGCCATCCCAATCAACCACCCTAAAAAACCTGGAGAGAAATGTTGAAAATACTATATTTAATGCACAGTATTTGTTCGGAAAACAAATTACAGTCAGATATCACATTAGGCATATAGTCTCAAAGCAGTAGTAATGTCAGCAGCATAAACAGTTCTGGTGACATCCTGCACAGTCCCAACCCACACTGGGCTCTTCAGTCAGCAGAGCTCACAGTATCAACAGCTCCCTAGATGGGAATAGCACTGTAAAAATGAAGTTTATTTTTACATTGCTAGTCTTATATAAATGTATGTATGTGCATATATGCAGATGCAACGTGTGTTTCCCTAACTTCCACACAGAAAAACAAATACGCTAAAATTTTACACACTGAAAGAAACAGCCCTTTTTAATCTTCCCAGAGGGACACATCTTAGCCCCACTCTTCTTTTACTATTTTACTGGTAGCATATCAAAATTTCCCCAACAGATTTCTGTGCAATAAAAGGAATACAACTGTGAAGGAATTAATGTACCATTTACTTGTGCCATTCAGCAAATTGGTTTAGCCATTTATTACAGCCTTTCACAGAAACTGAGATTGTTGTCACATTCTGCATCCTTATGGTGCCATGAGAATGGGATAAATCAAAAGGAGTTTAGGATTGAAATTCATGATTTTTATCGCTTGACAACATGTTACCTATGTTATCTTCCCTTGAAGGCCACATTCCCTGCCAATAAGGAACAGATAAGGTCTGTGTTTTGAGGTTAACCAGAGCCTCATCTCAGATTCTTTGATTAGTTTTTCCAACAAGAAACAATCATCTGGAGCATCCAGACACCTATTGATATTAGGAGAGGCACCAGTAATCCTCATCCCTTGCCTACAAGATTATATCCAGATATGGGCAATGCATGCATGCTCTTTAGGTCTGATGTGTGAAGAGAGGAGAGGTGACACATGTGCTTAATTGCCTGATTGCCAGATAAAAAGCTTCATGCAACAGTTGAGGTGCTGATGTTCTGTAACATGCACCTTGTGAGTTACAGGTGCTGTTCTGCTTTGCAGAGCTGCTACTAAAAAAGTGTTTTGATGCACAAAGGAGTTAGCCATCAACATCGAAGGGAGTAGTTGAATAGGGACTTAAAGGCGTAAGAAAAGACATGACACACTACAAAGGGTTTGAAGAAGCTAAAGCAAGCAAAGGAAGAAAAGACTTTCCAACTAAAAGTGCAGATAGATTAGGAGAGGACACAAGGAGGAGGCACAGAGGTATTGGTGTCCCTGTTTGTAGCAGTCATCACTTCAGGATATCACCAGGCCTCTTGGTAAATTCCCAAGCTCTTTATTGGCATACAGGTTTAAGGTTCATGCTGAAAGATTATGACTTTGCTCTTGGTTTGCAAGCTCATGGTTCTGCATTTGAATCAGAACATTCCCATTTCCTCTGAAAACAGACAGGCTCACTGCTCTGAACTAAGCCAACACACAGTCCAAAGAAACCATGAGAAAATCACATCAAAACCCATATTCCTACTCTAAATCCACTGCTGGTGTAGATATAAGTTATTTTTGTGTTCCCCAAAACAGACAAACTATATAATAAGCTTCCACAGTCACAGAACACATCAGTTGTTTGCAACTTCTCACAATAGTTAATCAGCCTGCCTTCTCCAAATTTCTGTCTTCACTGGAAATTTATCTCATTTCAGCTTCCAGATATTGAACTTTGGTTGGCTGCTACTTGTAGACACCCTCTCATTTATCTTCCACATGTAACTTCATACAGCTTAAAAAAATACCATATTAGCTAACAGGAAATGCGCTTTCTTGCTGTCATTATTTTCCAATATCCTAGTAATTTTTTAGTAATTTTAAACAGAAGCTTAAAGACACTGTCAGATTTTTTGATATAAATATTTTTAGTATTTTAA
>VXBR01002816.1:5764-127188 GCA_013400215.1 Cisticola juncidis | reverse complement strand
TGTGCCTTGAAAACGTGTTGATATAGGGTTTTTTTAAAGTTAATTTTGTAAGTTTAAATGTTTGTTGCGACTTTCATCCCTCCAGTACATCATCATGCTGTTTCTCTTACTGATTGTTCCTTTTTAATTTCTTTTTGTGTTAATAACAGTAGAATAAGCTACATCTTCTCCTATCTATAACTTTTAAAGGTACTATTTTGCAGTTATGTTTACTTTAGGTCCAATAATAAAATGCTAAATCTTCTGTTGAGCAAGGCTAAGTTCTACTAAGTTACCTTTATAAATTTCATATCTGCTAAGTTTCAATATTACTAGATATTGACAATTTTTTATTCCAGGTTTCAGAGTTTCCTAATTACCTAATTTCACATGTGTTATTAATGATGTCTGTTATCTGAAATATTCCTGATTGTTGTATTTGACTTATTCCTGATTACTGTAAGTTTCTGGTTTCAGTACATGTATTGTTCTGTTCTGTGTTCCTTTCATACTTTTAACAAAAGACATGTATCTCAATTAAAAAAAAAGGGGGGGGGGGATTTATCATCTTAAGAACATTCAAATGATGCACTATGTACATTAAAGATTAAGACAACAAATCATTTTGAATAATGCAACATTTACTTTAAAAACTTGGAAAAAAGATCATTAAATCTAAATCTCAATTGGGTGTACAACAGCAAAGTCTAATAGATCCATTAGCTTAAAGAGAAGATGTGCATGTGTTTTTATCATCAACAGGTTAAAAGTTGTCATCAATTCATTTGGTCAGACATCAATTGCCTCTGAGAAAATGAGGCCCAGTGAGAAGAGAAAGGAATTCACCACCACCCAGCCTTTGTAACCAGAAGAGGTGCAAAAGCAGGACTGCCAGAGCGTGGCTGTGTCTGGAGACTTACAGAGGAAACTTGTCAACAAAAGCTTTATGTCATCACCATGGTATAGTGTCCTACTAACCTTCAGCTATTCCCTGTTCCAGGCTCCCAAAAAGACATTCATTGATGTCAAAGATCAACATTTCCAGCTAATGGACGTCCTACTGAGTCTCAACTATTTGGACTTTAAAACTATGGTCAGTTATCGTAATTGCCCCTAGAGATATTGGACATTATTTTTCTCATGCTGCAAGACCCTGTGCCAGTGACATGATTGGATTTAATAAGTTTTGTTGATTGTAATGAGTTTTTCATGTATCTTGTCCCGTATTTAAGATAACCAGTAATAGCCTTAATAAGATGCAAACTGGTTTAACATGAGAATATATGAGCTTGTTTAAATTAATAAAAAAGAGGGGGGATGTGACAGGTAGAAGAATTATAAAAGAAAGGCCTCATAAAATCAGGCCTGCTCTATTAAATTAATAGCTAGCCTGTCATCTCTTCTGAGTGTAGTGAAGCAATTTGCAAGCTCCCATGCAAAAACAATCTTGATATGAAAGGTTCTTGGTATGAAAGGTTCATTAACACAATCACCTATTCTGGAGTTGAAAAATAAGTGCATCTGTGTGAACAGTAAGATCTGTTCTATGAGAACCCATAAAGGAAAAATGTAAACAACCCGAATCTTAGCACATACACACAAATCACCTTCTGACAAAAAAATGAAGAAAACTACCAGCCAATAGGTGTTGCACACGGTCTGTGAAAACTGTATAAAGTAAGTGATGTGAATAAAGAATGGGCTTTTCCCACATGAAGAAAATGTGGGAAAATAACTTATTGCTATAATTGTAGAATGAGAAGCTGTGCTGTATTACACCTGAAGTTACAGCATCTGTGTCCAGGTCTGTGGATGTGCGTTATCCCATGTATTTAGCTGGAGGAGAAACTCTCTTATTACTTGTTGGAGAATATGTATAAAATACAGCTTTTCCCCCCCCGCTATTAATTAAAAAAACCCAAAAAAACCCAAAAAAAACCCCAAAACCAAAAACCCTTATGGTAGTTGATGTCATTCAAATCCTTCTCATCAACTCCTTCTCATCATGTCTGGTTCTTCTTCATTTGGCCACCCGGCGGGGCACGCCCGTCATCCACGGGGTCGCTGGCGTTGCGGGCAGGGCCGATGCCAGAGCGGGCATCGGGTGAAACCCGTGTCTCCACGGCCCAGCCCCGGCACGCAGCCCAGGGGTGCGGGCATGGCCAGGAACAGCTGCTTCTTCTTATCCATGATGGTGGCGGCGGCGAGGCGAGACCGGAGAGGCACCGGAGCAGAGCCGGGGAGGCGGCCGGGAAAGCGGTGGTGGCGGCAGAAGCGGCAGCGGGAGCTAATTCCCTTCCGCAAGCAGCAGCTCCGACCATCCTCCTCTGAAGCCGAGAGAGAGCTAGCAGCTGCCCCAACCCTTTCTTTTATCTGACCAGTTCTCGTGGTATCTGTGCCCCTCGGACNGGCTTTTCCCACATGAAGAAAATGTGGGAAAATAACTTATTGCTATAATTGTAGAATGAGAAGCTGTGCTGTATTACACCTGAAGTTACAGCATCTGTGTCCAGGTCTGTGGATGTGCGTTATCCCATGTATTTAGCTGGAGGAGAAACTCTCTTATTACTTGTTGGAGAATATGTATAAAATACAGCTTTTCCCCCCCCGCTATTAATTAAAAAAACCCAAAAAAACCCAAAAAAAACCCCAAAACCAAAAACCCTTATGGTAGTTGATGTCATTCAAATCCTTCTCATCAACTCCTTCTCATCATGTCTGGTTCTTCTTCATTTGGCCACCCGGCGGGGCACGCCCGTCATCCACGGGGTCGCTGGCGTTGCGGGCAGGGCCGATGCCAGAGCGGGCATCGGGTGAAACCCGTGTCTCCACGGCCCAGCCCCGGCACGCAGCCCAGGGGTGCGGGCATGGCCAGGAACAGCTGCTTCTTCTTATCCATGATGGTGGCGGCGGCGAGGCGAGACCGGAGAGGCACCGGAGCAGAGCCGGGGAGGCGGCCGGGAAAGCGGTGGTGGCGGCAGAAGCGGCAGCGGGAGCTAATTCCCTTCCGCAAGCAGCAGCTCCGACCATCCTCCTCTGAAGCCGAGAGAGAGCTAGCAGCTGCCCCAACCCTTTCTTTTATCTGACCAGTTCTCGTGGTATCTGTGCCCCTCGGACAGAAGCTCCCAGATAAAAAGTGCAACCAGATGCCCTCCTCCCCTGAGCTTGGCCACTTGTTTTGCTTTTCTTAAGTACCCAGTTTTTCTGAAGTACCCAGTGGTTAGTGTTTCCTACAAGGTTATGTGGAAAAAAAATCTATAAAATGGAACAAAAGGAAAGAAACTAACCCCCAACACCAGCAAAACAGATAATTTATCAGTACATAGTGCAAACAGGCTTTTAAAAATAAGCAGAGAAAACATATTTGTGGCAAGCCTCAGCACACTGAAAAAATGCATGATTATGAAAAAGAGTAGAAATTGCTTCTCTAATCCATTTAAACATGTCCAGGCCCAGATTCAGCAAAGCACACAGGCTTAACTCCATTTTAATTCAGCAACCAAAGGCAGGCCAGCTTAAGGCACACGCTCACGATCCAGGCTTTTGCTTTGCAGAACTGGATCTGAATGTAAAAATGAGACAGTGCCTAGGACCTTTTGGTAACCCAGCATTTCTTCTCATCCCGCACTTCTACCAGCAGAGTGACACTGCAGCCAGCTTGGCTCAGCTGCTTTCCCTAAAATAACTAGGGAGAACTGACAATGAGAGCAAGAGCCTGCAGGAGCAGGCAAAGGCACTGCTCTGGCTTCCTGGGCTGCTCTCTGTTGGAACAGGGGTTTTACTCTTCTCAGGCTTCCCTTCAAAGCACTTTTTGAGCCAATTTGTCAGTTCAGTAAACACACTGCAACAATCAGAGGAGATCCCATCTCAGCACCTCTGAAAAGCCAAGACCTAGGTCAGCACACAAGTCCTCTGGACTGTTTGGAAATACAAAATTTGGTCTTTGTTAGTTTTATATGGAACAGACAATTCTGCAATCAATAAAAAACCACGTGAGTCCCAAACCCAAGTGCTTTTACTAACACACATCTCCTCCGCCTTACCCAGTGTCCTAGAGTGACATTGTATCCCCAATCTTCTGTTCTGTTTATGCTGGATATAAGTTCTACATCTTCAAGACAGCAAGCTGAACTACACACCCCACAAAAAGGACTTTATGAATTCACCGAATCTTCAGAACAACGAGAGGTTTTATTTTTTGGTATTGTTCATTTTTTATGTTTGTAGGTGCGTTGCTTGTTAAATAAACAGTATTTTTCTACATTTCTTCAAGGAAATCTTTTCCCGAACCAGCTGGGGGAATTTGCCCTAAACCAGGACACCCACCCTGACTAGCAAAGGGCACATATAACCCATGGCAGCCACTGGAAGAGTTCAAGGGATCCTGAAGAGACCAAAACAGCAGCAATTTTGGCAAGAACACATGCAGCACACATGGCAAGTGAAAAGGGATAAATCTAAGTACCACAACCCAAATACAACTATTTGTGAGTGCACTTGCCTCTAATTAAGAAGGAAGAGGGAGAAGTTGTTCTGGGAGTCCTCTTGGCTCCTCTGGTGTGACATGCATAAGGCCTGGCTACAACCAACATTGTATTTCATCTCGGCTATTTAGCTTCTGTACACTGGCAATGATCCCCTGGAGAGCTGAAGAGAGCATTACGGAAATATCCCCTTGTGGAAGTGGAGCCTGGCTCAGGGCAGACTGAGGGTTGCACATAAGCCTCTGGAGTGGGAGAGTGAGCCCAGGTGTCCCAGGACGGCAGAGTTGTGAGCCCACAGTGACTCTGAACTGAACTCTGCCTTTCTCTCCTTCAGGTAGCACCTGTTTGACATGAGCACATGAATCAGGTGCTTTATTTTCTGAAAGTCATAAACAAATTTGGAAACAGTGAATTGTCAAAGCTTGCCCTTTCCACAGGCAGAGCACAGCTTCATTGCTCTCAGTTCCCTGTGGTATCCTCTGTACTGCCACACCTCCTGCACTGGGAAGAAAAGCCCATCCTCTGTTGCCACCATCAGTGTTGCTGCTGCAGCCCATTACAGGGGTGATGCACACAAAAGAAGAAAATTTAGGTGAGTGAGTTTGTGGGACAGCCGTGTGGACTGTTCAGCTTGGGCTCAGGTGTCAGTATCACAATGAAGCACATGTAGAAATGGGTCCTCCAGATATCTACCACATATTTGACACCAGATACTTAACTAACCACCAAAATCCCAAGGGATTCTGACTTAAAGCTTTTAAAACCTCTCTTCCCTGTTGCCCAAACGTGGTCAGAAGGTCTCAGTATCACCCTCCAAGCAGAACAAGCTAGTAACAAACCCAGCTGCATGGCTCATTTTCTTCACTATCCCAAACACGCACGTACTTCCTTCTACTTTGGTTGAATTTGCCATCAATAATGTGGGAAGAAAAAGCAACTCAAGCCTGGGCAAAACTGCAACTCATACTAGCTCTGGCTGATGACCAGGAAACTATTACTGTATTTCTCTAGAGCAATAGAAGATGTTGGACTCCAAACAGGTCAAAAGTCTGAGCAAATCTTAACTGCAACTACAAGGGAACAGTCTTGGTGCTGCCTGACCTGTGCCTTAATGTGAGATTGGTCAGGTTATTTGTCTGTTCAACTCAAGTAGAAGCTATTTGATGATTTCATCACTATTAATCCTATTTTGCCTCTTGCTATAATATCCTGGGAAAAAAAAAGAACAGCATGTCTGGCTTTGGTATTCTAAACATTACAGAATTTGTAAGGAAATCAATACAGAAGGATCCCTTCAGTGCAGTCACTAAATGCAGTGTTGTCTCCTACACTGGCAAACTCCATTTTGGGCATCAGGTCTGGAGAAACAGTGGGCAACAGCAAATAACAGAAAGTGACAGAAATCCACCTTTCCTCCCTCTCCCACCTCTGGGAATGACCTCTCAGTTCCCAGGGAGCTCCTCAGCTCTCCCAGTCAGGCTCCCGCTGCATCCACTTCATGCATTTGTCCGTTTGATGCTCTCTCCTCTTTGTTTATTGGCAAAAACAATCTCCTCCTTTACATGATCTTGGAGCTAATATCTCTCTTACTGATCAGGACTTCCAGCAGCCTCAGCTTAGCCTTAACCTGCTTGTATTCATTGTACTCTTCAGCCATGGGAGTGCGGTCTTCTTTCTGCACATTCCTAATGGGAATGAAAGCAGATCATGAGGATTTCTGTAACAAGAAGCCTCCCTCAGCAGCCTCCCTCTGTCCACCAACAAGACCTACAAAGCTCCTCTCCTCCACTCCTGACGAGGGAACAAGACCAAATCATTTATCCATTGAGGGAAAAACAAAACAAAACAAAACAAAACAAAAAATGGGCAAACAAGTTGCTCCAACAAAGCGTGAGATGCTTGCGTGTTGAGGCTGAGCACAACCCCACAGTTCAAAATGCAAAATCCTACTTGAAACATGCCCTGCTTCTCTGAAATCACCAGCTCTGCAAAACAGCTGGAAAACACATAAGGAGCCTTCAGAGTGTAGGCCTGTGAGGCTGGCAAAACAAAATATAGCCTGCTCTGGCTTGGCACCACAGCACTTACACAAACAGGCAAACTCACGAAAGGAAAGATGGTATTTGATCAGATTACTCTTGGCTTACAGGAAAATTTTAAGTTTTCAGTGATTTTACAAAAGCCCCTAAGGATGATGGCTGGTGGCAAGAAACACACAACATAATTTAAGAATATAAATATATATTCTAAAACATTATATCAGCTCGTCAATGAGGGACATTTTCTTAAAAGAATAAAATGAGTTACACTAAAGCAGAAATATTTGATAAAACTAATGTCTGAATATCTCACAGACAAGCAAGAATAGGACAGAAATCACTAGGGAAAAAACTAGTTATTTTAACACTGAATAACTCTTACACCATTCTGAATGTGGGTAAAGCAATGATAATGATTGTGAAGAGGAAATATATTATACTGAATTCAGGTAACTGCATATTTAGAGATCTTTGTAGATGCAAAACAGATTAAAAGTAGCTGAAGAACTGAGAGGCAGCTGAGAAATTATTACCTTCCATTTTGTCGGAAAAAGTTATCTTCAAAGTCTCTCAATTTTTTTCTGATTCGCTTTTTCTCTTCCCTGACTTCTTGGAGCTGCTCTAACAGTTCAGGGCTGTTGGGTTTAAAGATAAATGAGATTATCCATATGTATGCAATAAAAACAGGAAACATACAGTAAACTTACAGATGTTTAGTTGTATGTATGCTGAGCAATGCAGCTGCTCCTGCAAGCAGCTCTGGCAGCCTCCCATTACTTGAAACAAAAAGCTCTCAGTATTTAGTTTAGCAAAATGATCATAGTCTTAAGCTGCAGCCTTTAAGGATGTTAAGTGTGCATGTCACAATTTACCACTAACTTCTATGAAACTTATCTCCTGCAGATGAGTGTGGGTTTGGTGACTTTTATAAGATCACATTCAATAGTCACAACTTAGGGCTACCACCCATATGTGTTTGCATTAGACTTGAAACTAGCAAAGCTAGTTCCACCTGACCTCTCCAAAACATGAAAAACCTTCTGGAGTGCTGGGTTTTCCTGAGAAAGGCTTGCTGCTGGTGCAGTTGCTATTTAGTGATGGAATCCAAAGGTGCAGAAGCTCAGAATCAGTATCAGGATTTCTTCCAAACCCTTTCCTATGAGGGTCTATTGCATTTAAAAATGAAACATGAGAACTTCTGGCTCAGATCATAAATAGAAAAAAACCCTAGACACTTTTCTGACAAATTAAATGCTATCTTAGCAAGAAATGACTTTTTGCAGTTGCCTGTGAATTCAACGTACACGGATGCTTCATGGAGATTTGAAAGCCCCATATCCTGACTGCTCCTAGATGGCATCTTATCATCCACAGGGGAAACAAAGCCATCAGCATCATCTTCTAGTTGATCCAAGAAGCTGCGCACACTGGAATCTGTTTTTATGGTAATTGTGAGATCCGGCTTCACACTGCTGTCCTCCTCAGACCCCTCCTCTTCTTCCTACACACAGGGACAGAGCACCCCCAAAACAGGACAGGTTATTGCTTCCCTTCTCAGAAATAGGCTCCTCCTCTCACCACATGCACTCAGGAACAAGAAGTGGAAAGGCAGAGCAAACACTTCAATTGCCAAGCAATGCACAGGACACCAGAAGACCATCAGTAAGACATCCTAGAACCAAAGCATGACAGAGAAATTGCCACCACAAACTCAGATTGGTTAAAGAGACCTAGAGCGATACAACTGCGTGAAAAAAATACCTGGGGTTCAGAGCATCCTGTTGCTTTGTTTAGTTTATGTATTTTGAAGTAAACAAACCCATTTACAGTTGTTATGCGTATTGTCCAAAGCACACAAGAAATCCTCTGCATTACCCTGCAAACATTTCACAGCATAGAGACTGCCAGGTTAAAATGTAGAATTTTCTCTGGAAAGATGCAGCTCAACAGCTCTCTCTAATGGCTGAATTCAAGACTTCAAATGCTTATACAGTGATACCAGTGAGCTCAGATGAGTCTTACAATAACCCAAATGTGGGATATGGTTGACTGTAAAAGGACTGTTGCTGCAAACATATCCAAACATCAGCTCTGACCATTTTTCTGGAATTTACTAAAAACTGGACTGGAAACTCTGCACGGTGCAATTTCCCATTTCCTCAATGCACACTAATGAATCTGTTGTGTACTATTTTTTTTTACAAAATTTATAGTCGTGAGATTTGAAAGCCCCTGCTGCAGTTGGTATTCACCAATTCACTGTGCTCTCAAAAAGTAGGGCTTGTCCTGTGACATTGTCCAGAAATAATTTTAATTATCAGGGAAGAAGGCCCAGTCTCTTATGTACAGAGACATTTCTAGAAGGCTTCTTTTCAACTTTAATATAAGGAATATTTTATTAATTTAATTCAACTTTAATATCAGGCCACTTAAAAGTGGCAAATGCCAGCATGAACAGTAAATCTCTCAAATATATATGTATATGTGTGTAAATATATTCATTTTACAGCCATTTAACTCTAGCCAAGAAGGATCTAAGCATATGGATATCTTTAAAAGCTTTTGGGCCCTAATATCACTGGTCTTCAAGAAGAAAATATATTGTAGCACCAGGATCAAAAGCAGGTATTTTTGATTTGTTTTCTTCATGTAATTCCTTGTGAATAATTTAATTATACCTAAGAGACTGTTCCCATATTTCAAGGAAAAAGGGAGAAGGTAACACCAGGATCTGGCTTAGTGCTGTTAAATGCACAAAGTATGTGATTTATAAATGCATACTTTTAAATTAAATTATAGTTTGCCCAGAGTTTTCTTTTAAAGTTAAAGCTCTAAGCCATGATGATGCATTGCAAAGACACAGGCTGAGAATTAAAACCAAGACTGAGGCTGGAGGGTGAAAGAAACATTATCGGGGCAGAATTTTTGAGTAGCAAAAGTAACAAAAGATATAGAGAAGTTTGAATGCATCTTAGGAAAATCTGCGGGGAACTTGTGGAAGTTGAAGCAATATTTAGCACACGACTAGACAAGACCCATTTCTCCAGACATCAATTGTACAGTTTAAACAGAAAGCACAAACCAGCAGCCATGTACTGTTCTTAAACCCTACCAACAACTCCAGGCTGAACTGGGGAGGGGAGACCATCCTTCACTGCCATTTGTCTATTCCCAGGCATGCCACCCTGCCCAGACTGGGAAGGGCTGCAGCAGGAGAACACGGATCCTGCTGTGTATGAAGGAAGATCTTCTAAGTCAGTCTAAGCAGTAAAAGCAGCAGAGATTCCTCTTCTTTAGAGGAATCTCTGTGGTAACAAAGGAGGAGCTCCCATGCCTTTGTCTGGGAGAGCTCCTGGAAAGAAAGCCAAGGGATAATTTCCATAAGCAGTGTGATAATTTCCATAAGCTGCTCCTGAGGACAGATGCAAGGTGTTTTCCTCACAGACAACCATGAGCCTGTCTTGCCTCGCTGCAGACATCAGTGCACTGCCCAAGCCAGCAAGCAGGAGCCAGCCTCCTGCCACATGATGCCACAGGAGGAAAAGAAAGTGTACAGATTTCATTTAGACCTCAGAGCCAAGATTGCATCTGGTTGTCACAAGACCTCTGAAATAATTTTCCTCTTAAATATAAAGGAGTGAATTAAAAGGATTCTTAGCTGGAACTCTGACAGAAAAGGCTCCCCTAAGGCCTTTCCTTTAAAAAGTCTCACGGAGGAACCTCACTTTAAACCTGCAGAAACATTTGCACCTTGAACCGCAATGATCTTCAAACACGAGATTCCTTCAGCATGCATCTGCTTGGATTGTAAGGCAATCATGAGGAATCATGAGCTACAAATGTCAAATCCCCAGAGTATCCTACCATTGGCACTTTCACAAAGCAAGAATCCCAATGAACTTTTCAACACAACATTCAAGATATTGTACCAAAATGTTTGGTAAGGTCACCTCAAAACACCTTTGAAGTTTTTAGTCAACTCTCCCAAAGGCTTCAAGAAAAACTCACCCAGAAACACACAAATACTGACATTGTGAGGGGCCTGTCAAATATTTCCCTGCCCATAGTGGACTTGTGCAGGAGCTAAGTTTTGAGGCCTTTTGCCAATTTCCTCTCTTGATTTCTGAGTGTAGTTCAGTACGAAGCTGCCAGATGCAGCTAGACAGGGCCCTTTTTAAGTGTTAATGGATACATCATGTTAGCAGGCTGAAGGCTGTCATCATGATCTTCTGCCAGAAACACCTCCAGGTTTGTATTCCCTGCAGGACACTGCTCAACTGGTTTGGTGCTGCCCTGGTACAGCACCAGCCTGTGCTGGCCATCAGAGATCACCATAATTGACAGCTCTAAGTTCTCACACTGGGTGCAAGCAGCGGTGGAGAAAAGAAAAGGAGACACTAAAAGAAAAAAACAGAAGCAAACAAATACTCTACCCAGCAGACCAGTACTGCAGATTTGATACAGCTGTTATCTAGAAAATACTAAGAAGCTCAGTGACCATTAACCAGCTTCCAATAGCAGCTTAACATCTTCAGTCTACAATCTGGTATTAAAGAATATGTGCCTCGAATAGTCCATTAATATACAATCTACTGGACTCAAATCACCTCGGATCTCTAAGTCTTCAGTATTTACATTTAACCAAGCTCTGGCTGGATAACAGAAATATGACCCAAATGTGTTGAAGCACTTCTCTCCCTTGTTATACTGCAAGGGCTCAGCTCCACACTGTGTGTCCTGGTCTGCTGGGACTTCCTCAGGGGAAGGCCGAGTGTCGTAGCAACTTTCCCCACCCCAAATTACTACTCCACAGCAGCACAAAAAGAAACACAACAATCCTGCCACCCAAATATGACCAAGTATCAACTACAAGAACCAAGCTGTCCTTACTTCCATCCTCACTAGGTTAAAAACACCCTGCACAAGGTGGTGAAAAAGAGCCTGGATAAAATAAGTGGAGGGGAGCATGTAAGGATCCGTAAGTGTCCCAGATGGCTCCATGTGCAAGGGTTAGTTTTGTCAGAGCTCATTCCTGCCATGGGGTTGTGTGCAAGCCACAGAACTTGGGAGTGAGAAAAACTCACACAAAACAAGTTAGTGTCTTTTAAAAGAAAGGATGAAAGCAAGAAAAAACACAAAATACAGGGGTAAATGTGATTTTAAAGTTTTTTTTAAAGCAAAATAAAATATATTATGTGCAGATGGAGGGGAAAGGAGAAGGACAGGAAAGAATGCAAAGCCAAGGAAACACTGTAGTCTTATCTACAACAAGGGAAGAATTTGATCAGAATTGGCGAGGCTTAAAGCAGCTACTGATTTTTCAGGAGGACACTGCAAAAAAGTCAACACTGATAAAAAAAAAATCAATCAACCATTCTGTTTCATTGGTATAAGGGGAAAGTTGATGCAAACGGAGCAATTAGTTAGCAGCTGGAGGTCTTCACCTTTATCTCCTTGAAGAAGGAAGCTGTTTCGCCCTCGATAATTGGCTGCAGCAAAGGGCTTCTCCGCTTGCTGGAGGGGGAACCCTGTGACAGGTGTTAACAAGTATGTTACATTGTGAACCCCTTTCTTCTCCACCACCTGCTCTTAGCTCATTCTCTCCCACACATTCACTCTGAGCTCATTGCTGGACCACCAGGAGAAATATCTTTCTCACAGAAGAAAAATAGGCCTGGCAAAACCCCCGAACCCTTGGGCTGTTTTCTCTCAGGATGTTGCTCAGCAAAGGACACCACTGCCAATCTGCCTTAAAAAAGAAACTTGGATGATTACTACCTGGGTAGTGACTACAAGACAAAGGCTGCAAGAAAATAATCCCCAGCCCAAGGCCCATACACACACAGAGCATTTGGCTGGCTCTCCAGAGCCACAGGGTAAGCTCAGCCAGGCTCTCCAGATTTGCTTTCCAGGAGCCTGATTTCCCACTGAAGTACCTCCTGATCTAGAGATGGATTTTTAAATGTATCCTCTCTATGAACGTCTCACTGTTCTCACTCAGAAGACTGGGAAAAAAACCAGTCTCATCTGTCCTCTGCTAGCCTCTGTGGATTTTCAGTTTTGTGTCTGAACAGAACCTGGGCTCTCTTTGACACTTTGCATTAAACTGCCCATGCACACCTACACAGCTTGATTGCCAGCACTGTCTTCACAGCACACATTTTGGGGAGTATTTTGCATATTCCAGGAGGAACAGCTTTTTGTTTTATTTTAAATGCAGGACCAGGAACACCTCCCAGTATTTGCAGGAAAAAGCCCCATTCCTGAGTGACACTGCACTGGGTAATGCTGTGCTAGCCCACTTACTTCTTTGGCCATCTAGGGAAAGTGGGCAGGACATGAGCACTGCTCAGGAAAAGCAAAAAAGGTTCACACATGACAGAATAAACAGGAACTTTGATTAAAGAACTCTCTTTCCATAGAAAGGCTTCAAGTATTCTGTGTCAGTTTTTCAGATTAATTAATTTTTTGGACTACACAAGTCTAAAGTTAAAGACAGTGAATTTTCTCCCTAGAGGGGTGTATTGGGTTTCTTGCTGGTGGCAAAGCATCAACTTGGAAGAGGGAATATCCACCACTTAGATGATCTCTTTAATACAAATTAAGTGTTAGAAGACTGAGGCCCCTTTCTTTCAGCTAAGGACACACCTGGCATCTCCTGTGGGATCTAATCAAGTCTGTGTTCCTGTGTACAGGAACCATGTACACACAACCCTGCTGCTTGGAACCAAGCAGCATCGAAGACTTACAGCTCAGTGTGGCTGGTGCAGAAAAAGAATTGAGGCTGTAGCCAAACAGAGGATGGATGAAGTAACAGCAGCAGCCCAATGGAAAGAGAAGAAACAATACAAGGTGAGATGTGCCCCATGGCTCACAGGTGGGCACTGAAGTCCCTTGACCAGCTTAGCCCAGCTTCAGTATGGAGTGTGTCATTGATTCAGTCATGTGCTTGATCTTTTGAGTGACAAGGGAGGTTGGGACTTAGTCTTAATGATTGTGTGGTACAAAACAGTGTGGTGACTCCTGCTTCCTCAGCTTGAAACCAAAGAAATAGCCCGCAAAAGAATGCTCTACTCACAATAATAGGAATGGTGTTGGCTCTGGAGAGGATCTGCTTGACCAAGCGATACCTGTCATACAACGGCTTCATCACCTGCCGTTCATTTTTGGTAACCTGAAAAGGAAAAAGAAGAGACATCCATGAAGCCTGCAACAAATACTCCACTCTAGAACTCATGTGCCTGTGATCACCCTCAGTCTGAGGGGCTGTAAGGGACCTGTATGGGGATGACAGGAGAGCAGCATTAGCCTGAAAACTCCTGTCCATCACAGCATTGCCTGTGCCCGCTGCCAGCTGAAGCTGTGTGTGGGGTGTCTGCTAAAGGGGATGTGAGAGACAGGTGGTTTAAATTACCAACTAGGGATCAGGTGTCCACAGCACAAAATGACCTGTGGAGGCAGCACTCTGTGCTTGCAGTCACGTCTGCCACTGGAAGCACAAGGTGAGCTTTCCCATCCTTGCTCTTGTGGCTGCTCTTAATAGCCGTGTTCACGACCCATCAGAAGAGAAAGCAGCTGTACTGACTGGATGTTGCAATGTGAGGAGACTTCCCTTGAGTACGGTAAACTACAGATTTCACAAAAGCTGATCTTCTGGCTTTGCTATTCCTCCTAATTTCCTGTACAAGTTAGCAGTTTTTCCACTTTTTAGCCCCCAACCTTGCTGGGAAGGATGCACTGCAATGCTCAGAAGGGATGAAGGTGCTAGGGCTGTGTAGCATAGAGGAGAGACAACAGTGCTGTGATGTCCACCTCAGGTGTTCCTTATATTGCTCTGTCCTTAACTCCACTCCTCCATACTGCTTGTTGTGCTCCCTCCCCAGTTTAAGAGCATTACAAACTGAGTGTGTTCATTTCTGGTTTTCTTTCAGATTCAAGGTGGGTTTTATTTCTTCAGTGTTTTCTTATAGCACATAGAAAACAAACAAGATCCTTAGCAAAACCTGATCATCTTTCAGCACTGTCTGACCCACATCCTTTAAGTGTCCTTCTATTAGATCTTTTGTCTAACTTTAGATTATAAAGCTCTTATGAGGAAGCTTTAACTGATGTCATGCCTTTCGATTTGCTGCTAATCACTAGCGCACCTGAACAACTGCCCTATAAAAATCAGCATCAACAGCGTAACCCCTAGGGAGCTTTGTGCAGTCTCTTTTTCTACAACAGAAACAGGAGAAAAGGAAATACAGCTTGTGACAGGGAGGCAATTTTAAACTGCCTTTTTTTTTTGTCTGAAGTTGACTTTCACTGGCATTCTCTTTCTAAAGCTTTTACACCCTCCCTCCAGAAAAAGAGATGGTTTTGGCTTGTGAGGGACAGAAAGGCTGTAAGTATTGCCAGGAGTGGGATGGCAGGGATGAACTCTAAGAATTTGGAGGCACCATACATCTTCATCCTGATAAGCAAGCCTGTGTTTCCTATGTTGAGGGCAGATGAACAGGGTGGAAAAGGAGTAAGATCTTTATTTCTTTCCTAGTTCTGTGCAAATATCCCCAGGCCTGGTAAGGGGAATACAGATGAGCAGTCTGAGCTCTGGGGGCTGAATGTCCCACACCCCTGAAGCATAGCAGGGCTCCAATTCCTGACAGCCTCAAGCTGCCTGTTCATTGAGTAAGCAGCTCACATGGATTAGAGGGATGTCAGCAGCATCAAACAATTCACTCAGTCCTCTTTGTGTTGAGTTTTGTGCTGATCTGCCAGCACTCAATTGCACTGGCTAGCAATTTGCCTCCAGCTTTGGATATTTCTCTGTAATCCATCCGGAATACAACTAGAGAAACTGAGTAACCTATTAATACATATATTACTATTCCTAGCTTTACAAGATTAGCAGTTTGTGGAACAGGAGGTACAGCACTGCTGTTGGTTCAGACAGTCTGTTATTTAAAAAAATCCCAAGACTATGATAAAGCTATGTTGAGGCTCAGAATAAACCTTCAATTAACAAATTCAAAGTTGACTAACAGCACTGTTCTGTACAGAAAAATAAACATAAGCCTTGAAATGGGCACAAAGTCCTTAGGTATGCTGAGGGATGGAAAGGTTAAACAACACCCTTCAGTACCTGAATATCAGTGTGGAAAAGCAACACAGAGAATTACTATAGGCGTCAAAGTGAAGTGTATGGAGTCTGAGCCTGTCCTGCAGCTCATTTACACCAGCAAACTTTACAGAAAGCGTGTTCTGAAAGTAAATGTTTAGTACATGGGCACACTGACTCATAAGTTAAACATAAGCAAGACCAGTAAAACCTGAGTATATTTTGGGAGAACATCAAAATGCAAAGAGACTGTTTGAACAATGGAGCCTTTGATAGAGCTCTGTGGCACACTCCACAGTGGCAAAAGAGCAGCAGCTGAGAACAGATCATTGCTTGCATTGTTAGAGCAGCTCAAGAATTTCTGCAGAGACTGACTTTTGGCTTAACTAAAACAGTTGAGTTCCATCTCTGCGGGTTCATCTATCACTGGTGCAGAAAGACCCAGTTGCACAATAAATCTGAGCTCCATTGTTTTTCTTGTTTAGTTAAATATCTTTAAGGAAAAAAAAACCCCAAAACTTGGCTGAACTATCCCCATTCTCCTCAAGCTCTCAGTACTTTTCCACTGCTGCACTGCCAAGAGCTGAGAACAGCAAAAGCTGATCAGTCTTCCTTGTCATGCAGTTCAGTGTTGCTAGGTATAGACAGCTTACTTAAAAACAAAACAAATTAAAAAGCAGTTGTATAAATGAAGCATTGGAAAAGGTAGGTGGAAATAAAAGTATGCTGACAAGATAGGCTCTGGGCTTGCTATCTTTTTGAACAGATTGAAGTGAGTTCACTTCAGTAAGATGCCAGCTGTTGATTTATGTAATTGTAAAAGCAGCAAAAAAAGACTTGGTCTCACAGAGAACACAGGGAGGGTTAAGTAGATTCCCTTGTGCTGCCTTTTTTCTATTTTACACAAGAATAATTCTGCCTGTTGTCTCATGTAACTATGCCATTTTCAGTTGCTAATACAGTTGTGACTGTACAATATTAGCACTCCATGAAGGCATTTAAATAAATTAGTGGACTTTTTAAAACAATGAGTAAAGAAAGATATAATTTGGAAGGAAAAATCAGGAATCTCATACAGCAGAATAATGACAGATTTGTGAGCTGCACCAATCAAGGACTCGTTATAAGCAGTAATTTGCTGCTCCCAAGCCACTCCTCAGGGGATTAGCAACACTCTGAAATTAAGTTACTTTACCTATACAGCTGGTCACAAAGATTATAATGTCATCAGTGAAAGAGAAGGAGGGACTCATAAAAAGCCAACCTCATGGCTTGGAAGCCCCTGTGTTTCTGCCACAGCAGGGACCAACAGGAGACAAAACTTAAATCTCTGTATTCACAAACAAGTTGGTCTTGTCTGATCAAAGGTACTAGATCAAATGTACAAGAAACTTTATACCATTGTTACCAGAAAACTGCAAACTTCCTGGCTGGATAGTGGACCATGTATAACCATTCCCATGCAGACTGTCCACTGGGCCACAAACTGGATGTCTGTGAACCTAATAAGCATAATGCCAAAATAATGCCCACTAAGCCTGTAGGCTCTGTCCTGCAGGTGTCTGTCCAGCCCACGGCTGTGTGAGGACCACACCCTGCCTGGAACAGACTCCTCAGCAGCTGCGGAAGTGAAGGATCAGTGAGGTGGATTAGAGGGTGCACGTGTGGTTTGGAGCACAAGATGTTTGAGTGACCTGACATCAAGGTTGAATATTAGGGACATCACTTACCAAAGACGAAGACACAGAAAGATGTACTTTGAAGGGAAAAAAAAAAAAAAAAAAAAAGAAGGAGAAAAAAAGCTGCAGTACATACCGGTCTGCCATGAATGCCTTCATAATACAGCAAAGCTTTCTGAAGAGCCACTTTTTCAGCTGCTATCTGATCTCGTGTCATGTCCTATGAAAAGCAGCACAGAGAGAGGGAAAGAGAGGAAGAAAACAAGTCAGATTCCTGGACTCAAAAAATACTAATCTGTGCCATAACCAAAGTCATGTCATAACATCATTATGTTTTAAAGATTAATCTCTACCTTCCAGTTGTCTTTTCCCAGCTATATTGCCAAAGAGACTGTTGATGCGTAGAACCCTATGGTCAGTGCAGGCAGATTAAACACACAAACTCTGCATTTGAAGGTATTTTATGTACCTAAAGTGGATTTACAGATAATAACTGTGCTTTGAAAAAAAAACCACAATGCAACTTTTAATGATGATGTCACTTTTTCAGTTAAAATCTGAAACATAAATTCTACAACAGAACACATCCTTTCTTTTTCTCTGAATCTGAGACAAACTCCAGTACCTCTTGTAAAGCTTGACACCTCTGCTTTGACTGTCACAAACACACTTTACCAAGAACTGAAGTGCAGTCAGATTGTCTCTGCCAATTTCATTCCACAGTATGGAATGAAAAGCTGTAGCAGACAAGAGTAGAGAAGACTTCTCTAACTAAGTTGGCCAAAATTCCCCCACTGAATTTGCCTGACACCAAGTCTTTTCTCCCTATTACAGCACTAAATACTATCACAGTGCCTCTGTAAGTGACAAGGCTGCAGATGCTTGCTACAGTCAGAAAACAGTCAAAACACATATTTTTCTTCTGCAGATCTAGCAAACAAAGATAATGCTGTCTGCCTCATTCTTATACAGCACTGCACAATTTACATGTCAGCAGTCTCAAGAACTTCATTTTCAAGGCTGCCCAGATCTCAGGAGCTCACAACATCAGACATGAAGACCTCCTTGCTGATAACTCTCAGAGATTACATCAGCTAACAGAGCTCAACGAGAAACTCTGAAGGTTAGCAGTAACACACTGAGAGAGCAACACTCAGTTTTGGAGTGCACAAGAAGCAAACACAATCTCCAGAAGCACTGGAAGACTCAGGATTTGCCAAAAACCTTCAGATGTAACAACAAAATAGCCAAACAAAAATAGCCAAACACAAGGCAGGAAAAAATTGCAATAATTCAGAAACAGTACTAGGAATATACAAGGGTCAGACAAAGAACACAAGGTGACATACAATGGAAACTGAGCTCTGGGAAAAAAATCAAGATTCTAAATGCAGAGGGAAAGGAACTAAAGCAAGTGAGCCCAGAGTAAAGGCTACAGAGTTTTTAACAAAATGTAGAAGACCACAACACTTTCACAAGTGACTGTGCAGCCACAAGTAACCTACTTGCACTTAAAGGCCCAAATCTGACCTGCCTGCTTTGTACCTTAATGTCTTCAGGTCGATTTGTCTCTGCTCGTTTCTCTTGAAGCTTCTTCTGGATGGAGTCAAGGGTCACTTCCACGGCAGGCTTGGCAGATTTATCTGACAGGTCTTGCTTCTTGTCATCCTCCTTCTCCAACTGAGAGCCAAAGCTCTTAGGGAGTGTGTTGCTGCGCTGACGCACAACAGGGCCAAGGTCCTCTTCCGATATCTTCAGTTTTGACTCTGAACAGGGAAAGATAAGTAATTTTCATTTTTAAAATGTGACAGTGTCAGGATAAGTGCCTCATATCAAGTCTAAATGAGGCAGAGTTGAGATACCCCCGCAAAGGTGCACCACTGCTTACCTTTAAGCTGCTTTCTGAATTTGGCCAAATCATTCGTCCATTTGAGCACTTCAGGGTTGGCTGCTTTGTCGCTGTGGGAAGGCTGGGAGGAAAGAAAAGCCACGCTGAATCTGTGTTAAACTACCAGGAGCAACACTGAAACAAGTGTGTGGCACAAAGGGGTACAATGGAATTTGGACCCAGCACAGAGCACAGGCACTGGCTTCTGACTGGCAGATACACACATCTAACCAGCCCATTTCAAACCTTGTTTTAATTGCTCCTGCCTGTCATAACACTTTCTTATGGGCATCATGAAATGGATTTTCTAATGGATGTTTAGAAAAAACAAAACATTTGATGCCAATGATTAAGTTGTAGAAGTGACTCAGAGGGCCAGATGCACATTGGAATCCTTTTGTCTTGTTTCCTAACAAGAGGGTACCTCTAAAATAGAGGAAACCCAGCATGAAGAGTTGGAAAAATGTTATGACACATGTATCCACACCCAAGGCTATCTTACATCCAAAGACACCAAGTAACCCAAATTCTAGGCTACAGCAAGCTGTGAGCATTTCTTTCAGACTTTCCTGCTGCAGGCAAGATCTTTCCAGTACAATTCTTTGCCATGTAGATAGACAAGGATGAACACAAGCAAAGCTTTACAGTTCCTTACAAAGCTTTCTGTGCATCAGACGGGCATATCAGAGCAATTTAGAGTCCAGTATGCTGCTGCTGCTCAGCAGCACTTGACTGTGGTTCCTTGCTCAGGAGTGAAGGCAGCTGCTCTCTCTCTCCTCTGCAATGCACAGGTGGCCTGGGATTACCATCATGCAAATCAGATCAGCAACAGTGCTTCCCATATGCTGATATTAAATAAATAAACAAACAGAAGTTGAACACAGCTATTCCTACACACTCTCTTCAGCACTGGTAAAAATCCTGTGAGTTCATTAGCCTTCCTCTCTTGTGCTGCATAACACCTGGAAAGGTAGTCTGCTCAGTGTGCATAGATATTTCGGGGCGGGGGGCAGCAGGTCTTCTGCCATTTTTTTTCCTTTCCTCATTATAAAAGCTTGCAAGCCCTCTGTATTTTTGGCATATTTCCCTGGTGTCCCTCTGCATGCCTGACCCATTTCCCTGGTGTCCCTTCTCTTTGCTGCTAATGCATACATCTCCACATAAATGCTTAACTCCTAGAGACTCACTCTGTATTTCCTCTCCTCTTCAAATTTGTCCTCAAATCTCCTGATCTTTTTCTTCAGCCCCTGAATTCTCCGGGTGAGTTGCGCAGGGGTAAGGTCTTCTCTGTCATCTTCATAAGATCCTAAGGATGAACTCCGTCTCCTGCCGAGAGCAGAGATTGCAGAAAAAGCTTATCCAAACAGCCACAGTACATCTTGATGCAGAGAGGGCCACTTCAACATTGTGTACATAAAGGCAACGCCCACAAAAGTGAGAATGCTATGTTACTACTCTGCAATGACAGAGAGCAAAAGATGCTCCAACAGCCTCTTTCAGCAACAGCAAGTCCCTAGATATTAATGCACAAATCCAGAAATTGTTAACTAGAAAGAACTTTTTAAAAAGTATCAGTTCCCTGTGAGCAGGGACAGAAAACCAACGCAGCACAGCCAGTCCAAGGAGATGCTGCTTGATGCAACTGTGCAAACCCTTTGCAGCTGCATGTGAAAGTCAGCACCGGCAAATCACAACCCACCTCATGAAGGAATGAGAATTGGGAGGAGAAGGAGGCACTTCTGTATCATCCAGGTACTGCTGGCTCTGTCCATAGGCATAGAAGCGAGGGGACAGCATGGGATCGCTGTCCTCATCCAGAAGCTGGCGAATCAAGCGCCCGGCCTGCGGGGAAAGGCGAGCCTCGTCTGAGTCTAAGTCGTCTCGCTGCCATGAGGAGAGAGCAGGGATGGGCTCTGGGAACAGTAAGACAAAGGCTGGTTTTATCAGGTTTGTTTTACATGTAAGACAGACTCCAAGTAACTTTCTAATGAACCCTGACCTACTCGTCCAGCACTGTGACTCTTGGCACCAGGCTTTCTCTCATCACTACTCCCATCTGCCCTAAAGAATTATAAAGCCTGGCCACAGCAGGTAACCTACAGAAATATTAGTAATCTCTTAGGTGCAACAGAAAACTACCCAAAAGCTGACCAGGAATTACCATGGACTGACACCAAACGAGGCAATCACCAGCCAGCAGCTTTGAGGAAGAAGTTATGCTGAACAGAGCATTACTCACACATGGCATATGGAAGAGACAATTGGATTCCAGAATTTTTTTTTTTTCAGTTTCAGGATGTACAAATGCTGTAAATTAACGGTGTATTAATGGTTCTCCTATAGGCCCCAGCACTCCAATGAGACCCTGTGGCCTGCTACTAGAAATTCAAAGCCTGGAAGTAAGCATAGGTTCTTCTAACCTGCAAGCTAAATGTGCCTCATATTACCATCTGTTTCACAGGGTGCTTAGCCCACATATTAGCAATTACAGTAATATAGTCTGTGTTCCCCCTTTCCCCTTTCACATGCTGCTTAGAGCATGGTAGGAATGTGAGGAAATCTTCAGCCCCCTGGACAACCTAACCAGCCAAAAGTAAAAGCAATGTTGTACAGGGAGATGATGGAGTGGGATAAAAAGGGAAACCCAATTTAGCACTGCTGATTAGCATAACAGAGCCCACAGAAAGCAATCACCTCAATCTTGTGATCACTCCCTCCAGATGCCATAAAGAGTCTAACATTTTGTGTTCAGATAGTTTACTAAGCTGATTTGCATGCTCCTACTTAAACTGTCTAATCCTGTGGTGCTAAGAGCCAGGCTTTGAACTTATAAATCTAACAAATAGCTCCAGAGTCAAGTAACAAAACAAAAACCTTATAGAAAATTCCCAGACCAGTCGCAGTGCTACGAACTAATTGTTTCCTGTGCCTAGTGTGTCTATTCTTCATTCATAAAGAGAGAGGGCTTTTGAAGTTATCAGTTTATGAATAAAAGACAGCATTTCCTTTTGCTGAACAAGGTTATTGTTTTCACAGCTCAGAGTGGATTGCAGGAGGATTCTCCTGCAGAACCTGTGTGCTGTTTAACATTCCCCCTCTGTACCACTCAAGCAGTGCGAGATCATCACTGATGCTGTAGGGATGGGCTTAGTGCTGTTTTGCTTGTGCACACCCTCAAGTGATGCTCTCCTCCTTTTGCCTTCTTAGCACATGGAGACAAATGGCACACCTCTGCTTAGAGGCTACATGTGCTACCCTGAAAGGGGTGACAGGAGGTTTTTGCACAAGCATTTTGCATAAGAGCCCCTCAAAGGTGTTATGGTAAGAGAAGCACATACAGCCTGGCTCACAGGGGCTACTTCCATGGAGCGTGCAATCTTCAAGCTTATGAAGGCTGTTTTGCTACGGTTTGGAAAGCTTATGCAGCCTGAACTTCCTTTAATTTCTGAAAAAAAGAGTTTTTCTAAGCTCTGTTCAGCCTTGGCAGTTGCTAATATCTGAAATCCTTTGCATCCATGTCCCTGAATCTCTCATGATCTTAAGAAGGGTCTCACAAGATCTTTTGTAGCAAAATAAAGGGTAATACAAAAGGAAATATATATATATATGTATTTGACCAGCAGGAACAAGACTTAAATGATGCATGAAATTCTTCTAGACATCTCTCACTTCTAATTGTTTGAAAACACCTCTCACCCACAAACCGAATTTCCTCTTGGAAACTGTTAAATAACACCTTCATGGGATTTACACAGATGGAATAAACTTAGAAAAAAACAGGCATATTTAGCAGTAACTAAATTAAGCTCCTACCACACCAGCTAACAAAGCCATTATTAATCATGCGTGATGTACGTGACTTTGTCCAAGGTGGATTTAAAACCAGATAGCATGCAACATTCAGGGAATTGCAGTGGCTCAGAGAGCTTCTGATCAAACCCCAAAAGACAGCAAAGCAGTTTATGTAACCTAACTGAGACTGAGGTATATCTACTTCCTATTTTGCTGATTTCAAAATACTCCCTAAAAACAGAAACTCCCATTCCAATGAAGAAAGTGTTAAAAAGGAGAAGGAAAAAAAGGTCCTAAAAGGAAAAATCAAATTTGAGACTTGACAGAAGAAATGGCTGCTATAGAAAGTAAGATTTCTTTAACCCTTGCTCCTAGAAGGCCTGACTCTGTGGATAATTTTGTTTCCCTTGCTGACCATATACACTTAGAAGACAAAACCTCAACTAGATGCAAAATGGTTAGACCTGAGAGCAACACAACAATTCATCAAGGAAATATTTAGATATATACAATTACAGATTTTATCTACATCAGATCACTAAATGGATCGGAGCTGCAGTTCAACTGCCTTCTCTCTCCTGCTGGCCAGGTGCCAGGCCCTTCAGCTGGAACAACTGCAATTTCTGGATCAGACAAATACACACAGGAACCCACTAAGGGTAAGCTACTGCTTCTTCTGACAGTGCTCAATTAATTCCTCTTTAACAGGATGCATAATATATTTTGTTATTCATTTAGCCAAGATAGCTGTCAAAGCACCGAGCTTTTTCTGAAGGCTGCAGAACTCCTGGATTGAATGGTTTTTTTGAAATACCTGCTATGAAGTCCAGTTTTAAAGCATACACTTTCATGATTTATGCTGTCAGCCTTTCCCCTTTCTGCTAACTGAAGAATGAAATCTCAATAGAAATTGTAAACATTTCACCTTTTCTTTGTTACTGACTTGACAGTGCAGTTACACTAACTCCTCCTTCTGGCCTGAACAGGGAAAATTCTCAGTTTTCTACTCATCTCCACATTCTTTTCACGTACTATTTTTGCCCCTCATTTTCCAGAATGACAACTTTTCATGGAAAACAAACAAACAAAAACCCCAAAGAACAAACAAACAAACACCAACCAACCAACCATAACAACGACAAAACAACAACAACAACAAAAAAGAAGAATTAAAAAAGAGGGGAATATTTATCCACCATGGCTGTACCAGTACAGAGAAAGTGTGAAAAAAATTTAATGCCTTGGTCAGACTCTCTCCACACTTCTTTCAGGCATGCCTTTTCTAAGCTGGCACACAACCAGTGAACTGTAGTGAGCCTGCAGACCTTCAGAAGTGTTGCTCTCCCCCTCACAATCTCACAACCAGCTCATCTTTCAATAAAGCTGTCAGCCATCTGCCAGGTGTGGCTCTGCAGAGCTCCGTAGGCAGACAGAGCCTACGGCAATACAACCTCTCTGCCAACCTGCTGCATAGAGGGCTGCAGATCTTAATAAACCTGAACCATTAAGTGCTTCACAGGAGAAGAAAGATTTATTGTATCAAACTGGTGTATTATTGGTGACCTCCAAACCATCCTGCCGAGAAAACCTGAGGGTTTTTTGTTGCTACATTGTATATTTGCCACAGGGTTACCTGGGGCTGCAGGGGCAATAGAGGGGTGTCTACACACAAATACCACTTGAGATGCAGCCAGCAAAACACCACAGGCATCTCCTGTTTCCCTCTCTGCAGCCACACAGCTCATACATGCTGCTAACACTGCTTTTAACACACCCATCTGTCAAACAAACGAGGCCACATCTTAGTTACTGTAGATTGAGGTCCAGAGGGATTAAAAAGTCTGAATTCATTACAACACCTGAGGTGCTAGTATCAAATGCTACTTGAAAGACCTCTTATAATGAAAGGAATAAAGTAATTTAAAGCCCCATCCAAAGCATTCACTAGCTTGGTAGCAACCTATTTTCTTCACCTTATAAATAACTATGAAAATATCCTTGTTTAAATACATCAGCAGGAATTTTTCCTATGTAGATCAAAAGAATAGCCCAAATACAGCACTACCACATCTTTTCACTTAGTGAGATGACACATGTCTCAGCTAGCAAGCAAACTCTGTATTTATTTAGTTTATAGCATAACAATCAAAAATAAACTTCTAATATTTTGATGCTATTCAGTAAACAATGCCATTTTTTCTTGATACTTAGTAATAAAAATAGAATGGGCCTCATCACCTTTTGATTTCTTATCCTAGAGTGTTACACACAAATATACTGATCCACCTAAGTCCACAGTGTTGAAAAAACTAAATTCAGCTTCCCTTCTGCTATACTATATGAATTTTTCTGCATTAATTTGGGTTTCTTCCATGGGAAAGTATCAATTAAGTCAGTGTCAAAACTATTTGTAGATCAGCTTCACCCTCAGGGTCTTAAGTGCTGCAATACTTGAACTCAACTTTTTTTTTTTTTTTTTTTTTTTTAAAGCTTGAAGAAAATGCCTGTTGATTGTTTCATAAGTGCTTGTTATTATAAACTCTGTTTGAAATCTCTGGTACAGAACTTTTAAAATGTGTCAGTAATCAGGTGCCATCAGCAGAAATCCTGCATCATACTGATTTACTGAGCTGCCTGCCTGCTCAGCCCAATCTGCTGACAGGGCCAGCCGCTGCTATGGAGAGCAGCATACTTCCAGATTTTTCTTGAGGACAGGATAGCAAGTTCTGGGCTTGAATTAGAAACATTTGGTGAGAAATCTGCATAACAGTGCTGGCCTGTGAGAGAACACTCTGTTCTCAGTCACTGCACCCGATTCAAACGTAATCCACAACAATTAGAAACCTTAGCTGTGGAAGCAGCTCTGAACATGCCTGCTCCTAAAGCCATCTCAGCTGGCACTCACTGACCAGCTTAGCAGGCAAGCCCAGTAGTCAGACGCGACATCCCAGCCCACAGGGACAGCTCGGTCCACATCCAGGGCAATAAAACTCCCTGATCCACACCTGCCAAATGTACACTCTTGGACCGTGGGAAATGCAGAGGCAAGGCATTCAGCACTTGAATTTTGCTGGGGCACTGCTCATGCCCTGAGTGCTGCATCAATAGCTGATGATTCCTACACAAGCCTCTATACTTAGCAGGTGAGGGGGATGCAGAAGGCGGGCACATGGCAAAGTGTGAGGCTATGCTTTGCGGGGAGCAGGGAGAAAATGTCTCTGTCCTTGCTGTGTGCTGCTTTAGGTAAAGGGAACACAGCCTGGAGAAGTATACCAAACCTCTCCTTGTGTACATATTTGACTATGAGCTGAAAGTTATGGGAAAAAAATTTGTGGAAATTATTTCTAGTGCAACATGAAGGCATAGCACCCTGCCAGCTCACCTGGCAGTAGTTATCATAGTTCTGTGCCCCTGAATGAGGGCTTCTAAGGCAGCTCTGCACTTCAAATGATGGAGAGCCTGCCTGAGTGATAAATAAAAGCTGGTCAATGGACAAGGTTATCTTGTGTAATTTTGTGCCCATTGTTGAAGACTCTTTCCTAACATTTGACTGGAAGCAGTGACAGCTACAGCTGAAGGTAAGTCCTCAACCTGTAATTGTTCTCACA
The DNA here is from genome assembly GCA_013400215.1 of Cisticola juncidis. Lineage (NCBI taxonomy): Eukaryota > Metazoa > Chordata > Aves > Passeriformes > Cisticolidae > Cisticola > Cisticola juncidis. The sequence goes on along the minus strand of VXBR01002816.1, from coordinate 100,619 downwards.
TGTCAGTTGTGAAAGTCTCAGCACTTGCCCTGGTCACTAGATGGTCTGTGTTTCCTTCAGTATGACACAGAAGACCATGACCACAAGCATTAGCTCAACTATGTCCTGAAATAGGTAATTTCCCAAGAGATGGACCTACCAAATTTGCTAGACCAAAGCAATAAACAGTTAAGTGTTAGAGAGTTTGAAGGCACAGCCCTTTATTGTTTTTGTTGGGGATGCAACCAGAGCTGTGGTATGGGTCCTGCGGAGATGTGTGAAGGTTTGAGTGACTCAGGTTGCCTGGTAGGAAAAGGGAGGATGTCCTGGTTGCTAGAGGTGTGGATGGGTGGTACAACCCTGCCCTGCAAAGCCAGTCTCAACAACAGACTCTGCTGTTACCTACAGAACCAGTCTCAGAGTTGATGTTAAGACATTCCTCTTCCTGGCTGCTGCAAGCTTGATTCTACATCCACAGTTAGGAAAGACTCAGTCTGTCCTTGCTGAGACACAGAAGGCACCATTTTGCTGCTGTTCACCCACACCAACAAAATGGTGATTCTGGAAGCCACACATTTCAGATGATGTCTCTCTCACCCCACACAGCTAATTCTTTTACAACTGCCCACCTTCTCCTCCTGCAAAATACACGTGAAGAGAAGGGAGGAAGGAGCAATCAGAGAGAAGCACAGTCACATGTGCACATAATCCTGTCTCACATTTGCAGAGCAAGAAAACTAGAATCCAAACATAAGAGCATGCCTACTAAGAGGGAGTTGTACCAAAGAAGCAACTTATTTCATACAATGGGAAAGCCTCTGGTAGACAGAAAGGAGCTGTGTTCCCCTCTTCATGCGTTCATATGATTCCTATCAGTAATGCAGGAAGGAAAAATAAAAATCATTATTTCCAAAAGGTTCACAGGACAGCTGAAGCCACACATCACCTCTGAGAACAGAGACGTGCTTACCCTGGCTTGAGACCCTGCAGGGCTCTGCTAATTGGCCCCTCAGTAAACATCCAGCAGCCAGGGCCGCAGGGGAGCCCCTCTGTGGCGCTTTGATCAGCCGTGCTGCATGTGTGGTGATTCCATCCAGGGAATCCCCACCTAGCAAGCAAATGGAAAAATTCCCTCCTGTGCACAGTGACTGCATGCCTGGCTGAATCAAAGGCAGCCATGGCTGCAGGGTTTCTTTACTCGCACCTCAAGCACCATTACTACTCTCCTCCTAAAGGAAAGCCAAAACATACTAGGTCACGTACACTGTGGAGGCAGGAGCAGAGAACTTCCTTCCCTTCTCAGTGTTCCTCGGAGAATGTTATTTTAGAGCAATGAATTAGTTGCACATTTTCGCTCTCTTGCTTTATTAAAACACAACACTTGTGTTTTCCTGCTTCTTCCCTGTCAAAACTCATCTTTCACTCCTAAAGCATAAACTAACACAAGAACTCTGGCTTGTACACAGACACACACTGTAACTAGAAAAGGGTTTGATACCAAAGCTGCTGGACACCTTCATTTCATCCTAATTTCAAATGAAATTAAGGTCATGGCACCCACAGAGTTTGCCCAGATTCCCACTCATACAAGAGTAAGTGTATAGCCAGTCAAGCATGTACCCTGGAGAGGAGAGCTAAGAAGTAGTATTAAAGCAATTTATATGACATACAATCAATTTAACACTACCATTTAAGCTGGTGATCAGAATTCCTTCACAGCATACACACACAAAAGTTGTTTGTAAGACCAAGTAACATACAGACAGCATTTTTTACCAGCTGTGCTTTTCAGGTGTGAAAAGGCCATTATTTCAGGTCATTATTTCCAGTTATTAAAGAAAAGTTCTTTTTAGACTGTGAAATGCCCAGTTGCTTTGAAGTGTAGGGCAATCTAGCTTAATTACCTATTGATCAGAAAGTAAGAAATAAGGTATCTTGAAACCCTCAGGGAATTAACAGTACTAAACAGGACATGAAAGTAACTCAAGAATGAAACATTTCATTTTCCACCTGTAAATGACAATTAGATTTAGTACCATTCAGTATTTGCTTCCACTTTTTCCAAACTTTCAGTTCTATATTCAGGACAAAGTTGTTTTTCTATAGTTTTTAGCAAGAGAACATGGTCACCCAGCCCACTCAGGTTTCCCCTCTCTCCTTTCACTCACACAACCAGCCATCACACAATCCTACCTTCCCAGTTGTTGTCATCACACAATGATGTTAAATCCAGCCGAGGCACTTCAGATACAAAGCTGTTTTCCTGATCATCAGCATCTTGATTTCTTTGCAACTTGTTTTCAGGCACACTTGGATGTTCTTGAATCTTCATACTTGAAGTCAGCTATGTTCCCATACACCCAAGGAAATGAGAGAGAAAGGAAAAAAAAAAGTTTCAGGATGCAGAGGGGGGCAAAAACCCCTGCAAGTCACAGCAGCAATAAGCTCATGCCTTTAGCTAAAAAGATCCAAACAGACCCTGATGTTTTCAGCTCCAATTTCAAATCCCTTGTTTGGTAACCCCTGTGTACTAATTGCTCACTCACACCATTCAAAACATCTGTCCATCTGCCTTCCTTGAATTTTTCCTTCTTTAGAAAGCTACTGCAAGTTCCCGAGACTGCCTGCCCTGACAACTGCAAGCAGCTGAGAAAGCCTCCAGTAGTGGATTGTGATGAAATGGGAGGGAGGGAAGCAGGGAGGCAGGGAGAAAGGGAAAGGGAGGGGGGTGGCTGCGTACACTTCCTACAGGAGCACAACTCCTTCGAGCGACAACAAAAATGCTGCTGCTGCTGTGAGGCTGTAGCAATATGGTGCCTTCTAAAATGCAGGCAGAGCTCCTGAGGCAGCAGCCGCAGGCAGCCAGCAGTGCAGGCTACGTACATGAATGCTCTCATGCAGGCTGTGCTGGCTCAGATCAATTAGTGCCAGCTAAGCTGTGCTGGCTGCACATTCCCTGATTTCCTGTGGTTGTTTTCTAGCTGGGCGTGGGGAGAGCAGAACTATTTATGGAGGAGCTCTGGGTATTAAAGCGGTCTTGCGCAAATCCAAACGGCAGTAGGGTTTGGCATCTCAGCTGCAAGCAGTGTGGACTCTGGGAAAACGCCAAAAAATTCACACAAGCATCCAGTAACAGGAATAAAAAACCTGAAAAAAGCCAAATTCTGTCAAGTACGTGATTCATCAGCTAGTACTACCTAGAAGCAAGTGCTGTTTGTCTCAGCACTGTTCTCCCCTGCACATACCACACATCTTTGTGCATTTGTGCAGAAACCCCTGCCATTCCCACAATCCAGAGACACAGTGCGCGTGTCTGTGACAGCGCCTGATGAGAGCGCTTCTGTCACGCCAAAATAAACTAGCTGTAATGCCTCACAGAGGGCAGTAGAGAAAAGGAAGTGTAATGCATGTACATAAACATGTAGTGTGATATGTATAAACCCACCAACAAACACGGAGCTAGATGAATAGACAGGATTATATTACTACATAAATGATTTGGATTTGTTAAGAACAGCTCAGGCATAATTCTCTCAAATATAGTCTAGTGGGCAGTCAGCATGCGGATTTTCCCTCTGCAGGTATTTTGAAAATCTAGTAAACAATCTGCATATTCTGATATGGGAAGAAAATGGGCCAAAATAAAATAACCAGTATTTTTAGACCTAATTTCCTTGTGAATCCAGAAGCACGGCCAAATGCTTCAATATCCTTAGTACATGCCACTAAGGCATATTTACTTTTTTTCATCTGCAGAAAGCTAATGACGTGTTTGGTGCATCTTTTCCCTTTTGAGCAGAGAAAAACAAGTAACTTTCATGAAGAGGGATAAAAGTTGCCTAGCGGACAAATCATATGAATAAGTGTTTTTATCTGGATTCAGCTCCATCCATCCCTGCAATTGAATAGGGTGCTAAATAATTCCATCTAGGCTTCCTTTCCCACAAAAGGATCAGGTGATTTTTTCAGGTCCCTTTCAACCTGGGCTGTTCTACTGTTCTAAAAATCAGGTCGATAAATACCCTGGTATTTGTAAAGAGTGTTCTGCATTGTATTTTTGTAAGGTGTGTATTTCCTGTTTATTTCAATGCATGGCCTTTTTGAAACATTATAACAAAATGAAACACTAGATGACAGTTTGCCAAGCACTAATAACTCATGCAGCTTGACACTGAATCTGATTACAAATGTGTTTATTGTGAGAGCTGTACATGGAAAAAGGCTAATTCACCATTCAATATCTTTTAAGCTGCTTCCAGGTTGGGAGGACTTAAATATTTCTCTAAGGTCCATTGACAAATTTCCTGCCAGGATTTAAAAAGACTGTGTACCTCACAAAGAAAGGCTGGTCAGTGGCCAACTGCTTGTAAATTGCCAGCACAGTATTTAAAAGTGATATTTTAAGGCAAGGAAAGAAGTAAAGCATCGAGTTTCAAAACTGGTGCTATTTTTAATAACAAAGAAGTATGAAGGAGAGGAAACGTACCTAGATTTTAACAATTTCAAAGGGAGCAACCTGGGAATACCATCTCGTCACCACTACTGATACTAATTAGAGAAAAATGTCTTTCTATGAAGAGTGTACAATCTCCTGACTTACTAAGACTCCTAAAAGGTATCTGTAGCAGATATAAGGGCACTTCCCAGATAGGTAAACACATATATTAGAAAGATCATATTGATGTCTTCCTCCTCCTGAAGTCATTTCAGCCATTGGAAATATTTAAAAGTTACATAAAAACAGGCCTGTGCCCTGCCTGCAGCCAGTTACTCTCCTTTCTTTGCTCACTGATGCAGGCTCTAATACAATGAATAAATCATTAGGTGTTCTAAAGAACAATGGTGGTACAAACCCAGGAGACTCAAGAAAGCAGATGTTTAACTTCCTTTGCATTAATGCTCCAAACCCACAGAGTGGTAGATAATTCAGTATTCCCATCACTTATTTTCTTTTTTGATTTCCTGATGTCACCAGCTGCCAATCTCTAGGAAACCAATCAAGAGAGAACTGCTTTGCTTTCGATATGGATGCGCCACAATTCCTTACAAATCAAAGGGGCAACAAGTTGATTATGCTGGTAACAGTTGGCAGTCACACTTCAATGCAGATTCTACATAAATGACCACAAAAAATCTTCAAAGCAGGTACTTGAATTCTGCTTTTTAGAAGCTGCTTCTGCAGCCATGCTTTGCAGGCACCAGTAACTGCAGATCCATGTAGCCTGGGGATAAACCAGCTGCATTCACTCTCCCTGTTCCAATGGAGATCGAGCATAAAGAGTAGCCCAAAACAGCAAGAAATAAATGGCAACAGAAACATTTTCAAATTCTGATCAGAAGGTTGTATCTGTTCAATTACATATGGTTCCAAACAACTCCATATGAAAGGCTTGCTTCCTCTGTATATTATCTTCCATTACAGCCACAAGCAGGAAGCATCCTTAAGCACATTTTAGGAATACAACCTGATACAAGAACACAGACATTTTGCTGCCTTCCTCCTACTTGAGCCATGCCCATAGCCCTCTACACTTGTTGCCATGTTGGTATGAATCTTAAATACTTTTCCCTTATAAAAACCTTGGTACTAGAAACCTGTGTTTTTCACCCTGGAGCTTAGCTACTCACAAGAGCAGATTATGAAAGTTACAAAACAAATGAAAATTCATTTGAAGCTTGTGTTTCAAGGTATTTTTACAGTCTAATGGAGACCCAAGTCAGTACAACTATGACAAATTTCAAATCCTTTTCCTAACAGCTTTAGACTGGAGGCAGGGTGAAAAAGAGAAAAGAATAAGAACTCCGTCCCCTTCCTCAACCTGAATGAGTTGTTTGTTATGAAACATATGTCTTTAACATGCCCTGTGCAAAAGCTTATAAGGGGCAAGGAATGTAAAACAACTCTGCAGGAATGTAACATTTTCTTGACCTTATAATTCCTATATAATACATAATCTCTGGGTTAAGATCCTCTCCTGCAGTTAAAATTTTACACTTTAAAACTTTTCCTAAGGTGTAGTTTATTTTAAGGTTATGATTTCATATTTAAATGTATCTCCACCAGGCCAATTTACAAGCTTAGTAGGAGTATTGTGTGGCATGGCAGCAACAGCATGTGGGTACATGAAAAACAAGGTGTTGCAAAATCTAGGCTCTGAAAAATACAACAGCTCACAAGCAAGTGCAAGGATTACTGACCCTCTGGGAGCAAAGCAGGAAATCCATGTAAGCCCAGCCAGAGCAGTGGGCAAAGGCAGCCCTGAACACATTTTGGAGGGGCTACAATTTCAGGGTCCCAAAAACTACACTGGCCACCACCCAGCTGATCAGTTGTTAGCAACATTTTACCTTTCCTGCTGGGTGGAAAGAATTCTTACCAAAAATGAAGTCTAAATTAAAAATACTACCAGCCTTCAGTCACCTCCAGATGGCCAGAGAAACCAGGCAGTGGCTGCAGCTGCTTTACTGTGCCCATTTGAAATGAATGTACAACTGAGGCAGAGGTGCCTCAGATATGTCTCCCCAGTATTTTAAATGCTTGGTTCTCTTGAGGTTTTTTAACCAAACTGAAATGAACCAGTGACTGCAAAGGGGTTCAACCTAACCTAACCCTAATATCTGAAAACATCATAAAGCCAGTGCAAGAAGTGTGTGTGCGTGTGTGCATGCGAGCAAGAGAAATGGAAAGCTGGGGGAAAAACTGCTCCTATCAACATCACATCACGTATCCTGACATCCATCCCAGCCATCAACTCAGAAGGAAGCAGGAGGTAATCCAGTTTTCTGAGACAAATGGATTACAGACACCTATGTTCAAAAGCAACAGACTGCATTAGGAGATGAAAAATAAAAGGCCAAATGATTTTAGAGAAATCAAGAGAGGCAAGCTAATCTTACTATCCTGGCAGATAAGCAGTCAGATGTCCTGTTTGCTATAATTAATAAGGGAACTTCATGTCACTTAAACCACAGTGCTGACTTCAGTGATCCTTCCCCTTCTGGCAAGGAGGGATCAAAGGGACTGAAGCAGAAGCTATCAGACTCCCCAACGGTTGAGAGACTCTCTAAACTATGTAAATACAAAGCAGAGGTAAGGGACAGAAAAAACTCCATTTCTCTTTTGAAAAATGAAACTATATGCATAACTATTTGTTTCTGCTCAATAAAACACTCATTCAGAGACCATAAAACTGAAACACAAAAACATACAGAAACAAAAAAAAAATACCAACCTGAGAATGTTTGAAAAAAACCTCATCGTTTTCACTTTCTTTGCTATAAAAAAAAACAAACAAAAACAAACCAACATATTACAAACACAAAACCAGACTTGTCTTGTAACAAAAACAAGCAGGACTTCTGGACATAAAGGTTTTTACATTCTTGCTACTCCTGCACACACTGATTCACACAGTAACTAAAGGGACTCTCTGAGCGGCAGCACTTCAAGCTGCTAAACTATGCATTTTTTCTTCCTCTCAGGAGCTATTTGAGAACAAATGTCAGTAATTCCAGTGCTCTTAATTCAAACCAATACAATTATACCAAAAAATGTAACTGTTGACAGAAATTGTCATCTCAGGTGAGCAGAGTGAGGCTGTACAGCTCTCACAGAAGAATGAAGAGCAAGGGAAAGGACTGTATTCCCAACCCAGAGTCCACGTAAGACAGGCCCTGCATTCCCATGCAGGGAGAAGGGTGGTTCAGGTGCTCCACAGCTGATTTTTCAAGTCTGCACCATCAGCACCTTCATTGACATTCCTGTCAGGCTGGGAAAAGAGCCTTGGTGGCATGTGCTGCAGGGCAAAGCCCACACAACACACACAGTGCCTCCAGGAAGCTCTGCTTGGAAGTTAACGTGGTGGGTAATCTGTTCTGCAGCACACGTCACGCCCACAGCCTGGGTGGGACATCTCTCAGGCTACAACCACAGGGAAAGGAAAACATATATATACATAAAATAAAATTAAAATCACCTTTCTTCAGATAAAATTTCAATGTCATCAGGTCCTGTTCTGTCTATGGGCTTGGACGAGCTAAAGCTTTCCATATTCTGCAATACAGTAAATATTAAAGCAGTAAGATATATATGAGAAACAGGTTCAAGCTGCAGGCCATTAAACAGATCAAATACAGCAATATCCAACAGGATTTCTAGGAAGAAGATAACACTCACACTACTGCCCACTGCACAACAAACACCACACTATTGCCCATAAACTGCAAGAAAACCCAACTGCTCACTGCTTCATCTCTTTCATCAGATGACCTCAAAATGTCAGAACAGAGTAATGCTGCATGGTACCCTGCCAGTTCCCGTTTTACGGACTTACAGACAGCCTAGGCTGGGGAGCAACCCTTTGGTCTGTGCAACTCTTGTGAGAGCAGGTAGCCAAACCCACAGCAACCTCCCAGCAGAACTCCTTATGTTCATGTTAGAAAACCCTCCACTTCTCAGCCAAACCCTTCCTTAGCTCCTTAAACAGGCATAAGTATGCAAAGGGACTGCATAGATATCATGCTGGGATAATATGAATGCAGGGCTAGCAATCCAACTGGTTATGACCTCTTGCTCTGAGATTTGTCTGCCACTACAAACATTGTTGAGTACTGTGAGGACATGGCCACTTCAGGTACATGTCCAGGAGGCCTTCTGCCCTGGGTTTTGGGCAAGTCCCTCTTAAACAGGAGGAAATGGGTTCCTGCCCTGGAAACTATGTGCACAGACTTCTTGGGGCAGTCACAGTCCTCTCTCACCTGCTACACCTCCGGCCTCATATGGTGACGCGGGTCAGTCATTCCAGCCTTGCCTGATTTAATTCTTCAAGTCCTACTGATACCTGGCTACCATATCCCTAAAATGTGGTTACAAGCTTTTAATGTTTTGTGGTTGGATTGCTGGGGAGTCTAAGCGGAACTCACAGTTTCTCCACCACTTACTTGTGCTTTTGAGGCAGATGCAATCAGACAGCTAAGAGGAAAGCTTCCACACACTGTCCTACATACTCTTTCAGGCTTTGAAAAAAAGGAATGCTCAGAAAAGAGTGCTTAAGGAGAGACAATATCACAAACTTGTTTACATGACAAAGGCCTATTAGTAAATGCTAAGGTGCATGTTATGTTATACTCCAAGTAGGTAGTCTAATTGAGGTTATTATTTGATGTGTAAAGATGTAGCCAAAAGAAAGCTAAACCATCACACATCCTTCTGGCAGTCTCTGAAATGCAAGTATGTAATAAACATACTCATTAAAACTTAAAAAGCTGCTTCTGCTTTTCCAAAACAATAGCACCATGCTCTCTGCAAGATGTTTCTTAATGATACTTGCAGCTGATCATCCCACTCTGACATTTCCTATAGTACAGCAAGCAAGAACCACACGGCTGGTCATCTTGGTCAAACTGCTTTTAACAGAAAGTTTTAATTAGTTCATTTTACATTCCTTTAAGCCTTTGCCCTTCAAGAGATCAATAAATGAGAGGCAAGGGTAAAGTCCAGTGGACATAGCTAAGTTTGAGGACATTTCTTCTGGGCACATTTGAAGACTTTATTAATGTTTTTCAGGTCCACAGCAGAAGTGGACACTTCCGTTAGTACTTCCTTTCCTAAATCCTGAGAAAAATCCTCATTTACATCGAAACTGCTTGACACTCCACAGGCACAGAGAGAAGGTACTGAAAAGATCATAAACACTAGACCTTAGCCTGTCTTAAAGTGCATTGCTACAAGCAAAGACAAAAGTGTGAGTGTCTCACTGCTTTCATGAAGTATCACATGAGAAGATTGTGGATACTGAGCCCTAAATTTAAGTTACTAAATTGAGCACAGTATACAATTTTTGGCGTCTCATAAAGAAAAGCAAATCTGCCTCTCTCTAGAATCTCTGCACAGGATAAGACCATCAGATCATTGCAATTTTATAATCTAAACAAAATGAATTCAAACAGTAGGTCACATGAAGAACTTGCACATGAAGATCAGCAGGCCTAAAGCTTAATCAAGCACCACTGAAGGAAATGGCCTATAGCTCAGGACAGTGTTTTCACACAGCTCTTGCTGGTCCTGTTCCAGTTAACTGTGCAATGCATGCTTGGTGCAGGCACAGGACTTCTGCCACCGCATGCAGACCCTGTGCTGAAGCACAGCGTGGTTTCTCAGCTGCTGACATTCCAGTCACTGTTTGCTCTGGCTCAGAGGGAAGGAGGCTGAACCAGTTTTATTCTATAGTTTGTGGAAGTAAGCAAACTATCCTCTGCTGTGAAGGTCACACGAGAATATGCTGGAAAAGTTCTACAGTATTTCAGATTTTCACAATGTTATAACAAAGTCATTGATGTCCTCAGAAAAGGTGGATAGAGGGATCACCTTTTGGACCAACACACTTCAAAGTGCTTTCCAAATTGCAAGCACCAAAGTAAAACACAGGCTTTAGGGAAAAGGCATAAAATGTCTTTGCCATCTCATTATCAAATAGTCACTTGAAATCTAGTTTCAGAACTTAGCAGGAATATGAAAATAAACTTGACCTGAACATGAAAACCCATATTTAAGGTTCCAAACTCCTTGCAAGGCTTTTGCAAGACTGGGAAAAAGACCTATATCCTTTTATGCTTTCCAAAATGCTTCACCAAATTCAAAAGAAAAAAGAAAAAAGTTGCAGAAAGAGAAAATGACTACACATGCAGTATCATTGCGGAAATATGGCTTCTCAGTTGCCTCATCATAATGGTTACAAGTGTGGGATCCAGTGTTTCCCATAGTCCAAAATAAGCACTGAGGCCTGTACTGCAGGCAAAAATGGCTGCCTAAAGGATCCAGATGTGCACTGAAATAAAAAAAAGTTTTTCCCATCCTAGTAACAGACATCAAATAGTGCAGCGTGCTGGCTTACCACAGGACTGTCCTGGTTGTCATTAAGCTCTGAGAGCTTGGTGTTGGATTTCTGCCGTTTCGATTTATTCCTTTCACTAAGGTATCCGGAGCTCGTGTCTTGTAATTTTTCTACATCTTGAGCAGCTAGAATACAATCTTCAAGACTGCTGAATCCAGAGGGAATGTTTTCCTTGTTGACAACTTCCCTAAAAAGAAAAGGGACATTACAGCAAAAGGTTGTTTAAAACACTCTCTTGCTACATTTATGGTAGCAATAGAGAACTAAATCATACTGACTAGTGTAGTTCTGGCAACATCATCTATTCCCCACAAAACCATATTGGGTTCTTCACGATGCAGCCAAAAACACACACTATGCAATGCTAAATCCCACTGAGGAGTGAAAGCCAAGTGTATGCACCTCAGGTGAGAAAGCTCTGAGGATCCATGTCTGGGATTTGATTCACTTGCTACTAAACCAAACACACAGAAGCCTTCACATGGAAGCTGTACTAGCCCCTGGCTGCCTGTGAAATTTTTATAGAGAGTATGAAGCATATTTTCCTTAGAGACACGTGCTTTTAATTTAGAAATGTGATTCACAGCTGCAGTCCAGGGATCTCTTTTGGTGCATGACACTGCATAATTTGCCCTCTTACTATAACTCTCAAATGCAAGAGCAGGACTGTGGTACTTTAGCCAAATGCTTGATTTCTATTTGGAAATTACACAAAACATAAAAGGGAATGTACCTCTGCAATGGTAATACAACTGCTAGGACAGAGGACTGTTTTGCTGTGTTGGGAAGAGAATGGGACAGCCAGCCATAAGTCCTCACATGATGCACTTGCTGGGACTCTCTGGGCTTGCAGGGTTTGTGCATGTTTACCAGAAGCCTGGCATATAGATTATCTTGCCCTGTTGGATTCTTCAGCAGGCAGCTTTCCATTTACCACTTGTTAAGCAGTCTTCCCTCTACTTTGCTCAGCAGTGAAGATGCACATACACATCACTATACCATGGGAATAGGAGAAACACAAGGTGTCTCATTACCCTGCCAGAGTCTAAAAGGGAGCTTGCTTACACTTGACACTGAAACTGGAACATTTGCTAACTCTCTGTGTGGCTGTCTTACACAGTGCTGTGCAACTCCAAAGCCTGCTTTCAAGAACAGCATGAGAATTCATCTAGACTTGACTGGTGTGATAAGAAACCAGTTACTCTGCAGTATCTGGACAGCACCAGCACAGCAAGTATTCAGAACAAAAACAAAACTAGAAGGTTCCAGTGACTCTCTATATGACAGATCTCTAGTTTTTTTTTTGTGGAAAAGAGATACAAAGAGGTATGAATAATCTCTGACTAAACTTTTAAGATAACACATTTGCCTTTGTGGAAGTTTTCACAAACCCTTCAGCAGACCAATTACACATTCAGAGCCTGTAGATCATGTAATCTTCAAAGCCTGGGAGTTCACCTATGTGATTTTGTGATAAATATTCTTCCTGCCTGTAGTCTCATTTTGTGACATTACAAATCCTCTTGTGATCCATCACAAGGCAAGGAGATGAAGTCACTGACAATCAAAAAACAACAGAAAGACGTTTCGAAAGGAATACTCAATTTTGATAATTTACCCAGAGAAATCCCAGCAATCTGACCTAAGGGAACAAGGGAAAACAATCTGGACCACAGCCAGCATTCAAAACTTCCAGTGTGCTTTAAATCCTTGGCTCCAGCTTTCTGGACTGAGCCTGAATAACTGTGTCAATCACATCTAGAGGCAGTTCTGTAACGCAGCGCTGGAGAAAAACCCTGCAGTACTATATGCCTCTAAACACGTACACTAGCCGGTCTCTGACCTACTTACCTGAGAAGCCTGTCAGCAGGGCTACTTAACAAGAAGAACTACTTTAGAGCTGCTGCCACATGCTTTGGTGACTTACAAGTGCCAGTTTCCCAGACCACCTTTATGGTGTACTTTGATTCACTATAAAAATGGTGCCTTTTTTCTTTTTTTTTTTTTTTTTTTTTTTTTTTTGGTAACTATGGTTTTTTGTACAATCCAGCACTGACACATATTGGGAAATACCACAGATGCAATATTAACATGAGGTATTGATGGCCATGCACCTGTATAAAGTAGCTTCATACAAGAAGGTACAGATCCAACAGAATTTGGGGAATTCAGCACTCAGAAAACAACAGGAGACTAGATGTGTATTTTGGAATCAACTTCAAATCCTAGCAATCCAACACTGCAGTGAGGCATACACTTTTTTTACAAGAACTAGTGCTGTGTTACAGATAAACACACGAGTTAAGCACTGATTAGAATGTGACCTTGTGAAGTCTGTGCTACAGTTTCTCAAATACAGCTATGCCTTGTGTAACAAGTTTGCTAAAGCTGTGGTGGTAATACATTTGTACCACACAATATATGGCATAACTAGAGAAGTATGAATAAAAAAATGGTATTATCTTTACTCTTTGACAGAATTTAATGAAATTCACTACTAAGTCATGTGTAAAATTTGCATAATAGGGTGGATAAAAAGAAAAATCTTAGATTCTGATTAATCAAAAGGAAGATTTTTCAAATTTCAAACAAACTCCCAAGTCTCCTCACTAAACCCAAACACAAGCTGTGCCTCCACACACAAAGGAGGAACTTTATCTCATTTTTGAAGACGTACTGAAATTAGAAAAACAGCTGAGCCCAATGTTTTTATTTTAAAAAAGTTACAGGCAACACAGCCAACTGCTTGGGAATTTCCACTAATACAACATATACTGTAAGTAACCAATTCCAAATACTGTAATTAAAAACTTGACTGCATAACCCCCCCATAATACTTATCATGCTTTGCCCCACTCCATGATCTAGTAAACTCTCAATTTCCCATTTCTAACTGATGCAATGGAGCTCTGCAGAGGCACTGAATTCTTCTTGGCACTTTTAACACAGGGCAAAGGTCAGTGCCTTTCATAACAGAACGTAGCATTGCCTTGACAAGAAGACTGGGGTAGACTTAAATATTCTTTCCAAAACAAAGAAATCAGGCTCATACATGTCTCTGTTTCTCCGGGCTTCTTCCTGCTCTTTGTGGTGTCGCCTCCTCTGCCTGGCAGACACATTAGAAGAGGCTGAAGATGTCCCGGATTCAGAGTCCTCTGAACTCTGGCCACTTGAGCCATGAACATCAAAGAGATGCTGCTCCACAGCTGAGCGGATTGTCTTCTCTAAATACCTGTCAAGCCGAAAAATAAGGTCAATTGAGCTCAAAGACTTTGTGGAGCTCCCTCTCTGCAACAATAAATAAAACAAGGGTATCTCTGGGTTATGTTTTCTTAGGATGGCAAAACAGCACAAAATGTTCCAGTGCTATGCCATATACAAAGAGCAAAGCAAAAATCTTCAGATACCCACTGCTTCAAGTCCCTCAGAATAGCTGAGCCTTCCCAATTAATATTGCTCTTTTTATTTCTAGGGATGTCTGAAATTTCAGTAAAACAACTAATTTTATTTACTGCAACTACAGACATCAGTGCCTAACTTCCATCCTCCACTTAAAAGCCCCTGCTGTGACAAAATTGCATTTGATACTCAGCCATGATAACAGTGGTCAAGCCTGTTGTGCAATACCAGCTCAGTAAGGCAACGGACCACCTGCAAGAAGATGATTCACTGCTGTCTCACCGAGGGGATGACAATACGCAAACAGTAGCTCACTACAAACTCCTCCCATGCATTGTGACCAAGCATGGGCTTCGTTCTGAGTTCATGCTGTTTTCACACATTCCTGAGCCACGTTCTCATGTGTCCACAGCCACCCTGACACCGGTGTGAGAGCACCCTGCAGTTGCATCAGTTAAAGATGTGGGGCTACTTGAACTTTCAGCATAACTGAATTTGCATTATGGTGCTGCCTTTTTCTCGTAATACTTCCTTCCTTCCTTTATCAGAGGAAGTTTTTATGGGATTTTTTTTTTAAAGAGATCATATAGAAACACTTTTTTGTATACATCCTCATATCATCTCTGTTTCTTGCAATGCTTTAAGCAGTCACTGAAGAATGGGTTTTTCAAACATGCATGTACAAAGTCCATGTATGGCTTCTACTGTTTTTTTCCATAAAATGTTGTTTCAGAATTTGCTGGTTAATTTTCAACTGAGTAGCTACAGAATGGGAATCTGTGCTTGGGCTGATTTTTCCTTTACAAAAGCTGTGCTAAGTTGCCGTACTTGAAAGCCTGCTGGGACTGCAGCTCCTGGAAAAGTCAAAGACGTTAGCAACTGCAAAAGCCCAGATGGTTTAACTAGGCAAGAATGACTGTATTTCACTATTGACAAAGATCAATTCTGAAAACATATCAGACACTGGGAATTCCCAGCTCCAGCAAAGGAGCTCATTTTAGCTCTGTTCCTCCCAGTTACAGCAGTAAGGTCAAGGCATGTCCTCTGCTGGGATGCAAAAGGGGGTAAACAAGAGCAAGAGAATTACACAGTGCAAAAAGCTTATTGAAATACGCAAGTTCTGCCTAAGCAAAACACCACAGGCCCAGTGAGCAAAGAACCAAGGGCTTGAGAAGTTTTCAGAAGGAAGTGATTTATTATCATTGCAGATGAATTGCTTTGGGAAACAATCCTGCCGGCTCTGTTTATGTAAGAACAACTCTTATAGAAAAAGCAAAGAATAACCAGCAATATTTTAAAAAGCTCCAAGACAGATAGCACAAAATTGTAAAAGACACTTACTCTCCTGTAGTAGAAACGTTGCTACTGACTTGTGATACATGGCCACTGCATATAAGAAAAAATGGAAGTTAGATCTTATCATCAAAATAAGGTCTTAAAACCTCTTGTTTTTTGTAGTGCTAAGATTTGAAGGCCTGAGCTGTCTCAACAACAGTTGTGTACACGTCATAAGTTTGCCCTCCCACATGTCATAAGTTTTCACTCCCACTCTGACGTGGCACATATTGACAAGTCAATATCCTCAGCAATTAATTTCCCTGTCATTCCCATGCAATAAGCAAAGGTATAACAGCAAGTATTTCAGCCTCGACATGTTACACATTTTTTGTTTTCTTGTGGGCTTTCTGCTGCTGATATTTTAGCCTCATCACAGAAATCTTTGCCTTTTAAAGCTGACTTGAAAATATATATACTTAATATTTAACTGCTCTCTCTGTTTAACTATTCTCTCTTTGAACATCCTCAAAGAACATATTCATATTCTTTGCTTCACATTTTAAAAAATAAAATTTATGCACTCTTCTCTCCTGTTTACTTTGGTCTGTTATCAGGCTCTGGAAGAGCTGACACAAAAGTAGATGTTATCGCTTGCTGTTCAGAGCCCTTCTGAACAAGCTGACCTGGCACAGGTGTCATTTCTTTCTTCCCTCTGCCAAGCTGAGCCCTATCCTGCCCCTTTTCCACCCACTGACTCAGCTGACTCAGCCTTGCAGATAAGGTGACAATGCCCATTCATCCCTCCTGCGACCTCCCTTAAGCCAAAGAAACTACAGGCCTAGGGGTTTCATTTCAAATTATCCCTGTATTAGCAGAGTACAACTGGTTGGTAAATCCCACTAAAACGTGATCAGGGTACAAAAGTCAGGCTGGATGCAAGATGTTCCTCCTGCCAAAATAGCCATTTACTATTTTTATCAGTTTCTCTCAAATCATTTCATTGCAGAACCATCAACAGCTGATTTGCCTGTGGTACCCAAAGGTCTCCTCTCTGCTTCCATTGAATACTTTGCACTTCAGTGTATGGAGCTAGAGCTAGCTAAGAAACTGCAGCATTCTCAGATAACCACTCTGTCACTTTACTGGGTTTCAGTGTCACTTGGACAGAAGGCAGGCAACAGAGGAAGAGATGGATAAATGAGGGGTCACTACAGCTAATTTAACAAAACAAACAAACCAGTGTGACTTCTCCCCACAAACACCCAGATGCAAATTACTCTTGCAATGTCCTTCAGGCTGAGCCAGTCCGTTCACCTGGGGTCTAACCACACACACATCCATGCCAGGCCCAGCTTCATTCAGTGCTCCTCTCCAGTCCCAGCACAGGTCACCAGAGAGTTGGCACACCAGGAAAGTAGCCATGGACTGGAAAGTATGTCCCACATACCTGCACAGGACTTGTGCAGTTGTGTCATTCAGATAATTTCATGAAGACATACAAACAACTATTACTGTATCTATAATTACAGATAGAATATCTGCATACAGGAAACAAAATTTGCAAGATCACACTTCCCACATCTGACATCTTAACTATCAACTACAGGACAGTGTCGGAATTTGAAGCGCACATTTCAAGCACTCCCCTTGCTTTCCTGTTTGCTTACAGGAACTAAGCGGTCTCTACCCAGCACAAAACTATTTTTTAAGACGTAGTCTCCCATGGAGACATATTAGCAAGTAAGGTGCTAATGTGGTAGGCTAATTCACATTATAAGATACAATTCATGTGCTTGCTACAGCTCCCACACCCATGGGAGTAGATTAATGTTGTATCACCTTTTTATAGTATCTACATGAAAGCCAAAGTGAGTGAGAGTGTCTTTCATATCACATTTTGCTTCTCTGTTTTCATGCCAGGAAAGCAGTAGTGGAGAGGAAGAAAGGCTTGTTTGGATTTTAGCTTTTTAAAAACATCCCTAGGATATAGGTTTTGCTACCAATAAATTTTTTTCTAACACCTGTGTGCTTTACTAACATCCATTCAGTTTTAAGTACGTTAACCTGAATAATTTTTAATGATGCATAACAATTTATTTACTGTATCTAGAAAAGCCCTATTCAGGCAATACAGATTCTGTAAGAAAGACACTAACATTTTTAAACTACTGACAAATAACAAGGAAGCATGTATCCATTACAAACCAGCTGAGTGGATGAAGCTCTCACATCCTGATTTTATTGTACTGAATCCAAGTTTATCCTTAGCTCTGTGATAATTTATTGCTCTTTTATTAATTCCCTGTCAATAAGACAGAGATTTTAAATCAGAGTTTTTCTAGATATACTAAACTTCCTTTTAATTCCATAGTTGTTAGCTTTTCTGGCTATTTCATTTTGAAGCTTAATTTAAATGTGTTGCTAAATTGCTTTACTTACTCTCCACTAACCTTTCTTACACCAAAGAACCTCACATCCAAAACAAATGGAGGGGAGAGAGTTACACAGAGTGGCTTTAGGATTCAAGCCTGCTGCAGGACAGAACAGACAGTGCAAGAGCACTTTGGCAAACTCAGGCAAAGACACCACCCCATAAGGATTTCAGAGCCCAGACAAGCAACCAGGCAGGCAGGGTATATCCTGCGGGCTTTTCCAAACTTCTTGGGTGGCAGAAGTGGCTCTGCTGTTGGATTTATGCAGAGCAGGCAGGGCAAGCCATGCCTAGAAGAGCACTCTTGTCATGCCTGCCTATGCAGGCAGCTGTTTTGCTCAGTAAATCATCTGGACAATGGGAGCTCATGTTCTGCTTTAGTTAATTATTTTGTCCTCACATCTGCTCCATTTCACTGATACATGCAGTCAATTATCTCCACAGCTAGATTGTCTTTATTAGATTATGCAGCTGCTGTTGCAGATCACGATGAGAAATACCAACTTTTCATTGAAATTACAGATTCTCCTCAGGTGACTAAAGGCAGAAGGACAGTTTCCCAGTGCTGGAGGACTTCTACTTTCAGAAAGCCAGACAGAAAACCTGCATAAAGGCACACAACTGTTTTAAGTGCTATGAACTTTTGAACCGGTTTCTTATGACCCTCCTGCTTTTCCTTTTGGGAAGTCTGACCTCTAGCACTTCCCAGTTTTGTCTAACTTATTTATTCAAGTCTTTTGCTCACTGTCAGAGGTGCTCTATTAGCTCTGGATAATGTCTTACTTCACACGTAAGGCAAACTCTTACTGCATGGCCTCCTCTCTTCTGTTTCAGCTTCAAGGATGAGAAGGTGGTATTTTCCACCACCATTAAATCTCATGTGCACCCCCTAACTAGTACTCCCTAAGTTTAAAAGATGTGCACTGGAGTGAGAATTCTCTCATGCAATGCCTGCACCTTGTCTGGTCTGTATTGGGCATCTTGTGATAGTAGATGCTGGATATCAATGATTTGGATATCAATGCCCCTTCTCCTGATTTCTTTCATTCAAGCCACTATTGAGCAAAATATCTTAGTATCTAGACAAAAAGAGCGAAGAAAAAACATCAAGCAGAGCAAACTAGGAAACTGATATACTGGCATAGTGTTTTCCCAGACTGGGTTTTCATTTATAAAGTAACTTAATTAATTCTTGACAATACGTAAATGGCCTAATTCATAAGCTATACTTGCAGTCTAGTTCTAAACTCACCTGTTGTTGAGATGTTTTTACAGTCTATCTGCTTTATTCAGGAAGAAGAGGTGGTCTTTATTCTTGTTTTTGCTTTTTAAAAGCCAAGCACAATAGTAAAAAAGCCTCAGTAGATGCACAAACGTTATAGCATTTTGCTATTCCAGCAAAGTTGAAGATGTTTAAATGGCTTTGACATAACAGATGGGAAATTCCTGAAGTCCTTCTGTATTTCAATCTCTGATCTAGTAAGTTCCTATTCATAGGTATTTATATGGTCTAAATGCTATCCACTCTCCACAAGTGTGACATGCAATATTGCAAACTTGCAAAAATGTGGTATCCATTTTAAGACAACTACTTTATTTGACACACTTTCAAAGAGAAGTATTGTGATGGCATACAAAATATGCCATCATATTTTGAAATAATGAGTTTAAAAACAAAAGGTATGTGCTCTTAGTTACTGGGATGTCCCATCACACAGAGGACATGCTTTCATTATTTTCTCAGTACCTTCACACTTTCACAAGCTCAGATCAAATTATCCTTCCTTTAAAGGTGGTAAATTATTTTTTACAACACTTTGTTACTACACAGGAAACTAACCCCACTAAATGCAACCTTACCTCGGATGCCAAATGTTTTCCACTTGCACCTTCTTTATGACAGATGCACACTGACACCTACTGCTTGAAGCAAAGACAACCCTGTAGGGAATTCGTAGAGACCACGTGATTCAGCTTGGTGAATTTGCATTGCTGTGTTTGTGCAAGCTCTCTTGCAGAGCAGGGAAATCATCCTCAGGAAGCCTTAGACCTGCATGATAGCTGGGCACCTGGTGGCCTGGTGTTTACTTTCAGCCAGTGCAGGTGTGATGGACATGAACCTGCAGCAGAATGCCATCATGATTTGTGATGGGGCCCAGCACTCCTGTGCACTTAGGACCTCTTATGGCACGTCCCATGGAGGGAGAAGTGTCCAGTGTGAAGGTGGCCAAGCAACTTTCTGAGTGTGTGTGAAACCCAGAGCAAAGG
Organism: Cisticola juncidis; assembly: GCA_013400215.1. Taxonomy (NCBI): domain Eukaryota; kingdom Metazoa; phylum Chordata; class Aves; order Passeriformes; family Cisticolidae; genus Cisticola; species Cisticola juncidis. Next base: position 80,372 of record VXBR01002816.1, on the reverse strand, counting down.
CTTCTGGTTTCTTCAGGAAACTGACTGGAGAACAAACAGCATAAAACATCTCACCCAATAAACTTCAGGGTGAGAATACCTGACCTGCATTATTTAAAGAGTTGTCTCGAATGAAAACTGTTGAAAGGAGAAACAGTTAGTTGCACTGACTGAATAATGCCCACAGAAATAATTCTAGGAAAAGAACGAGGCAAAACATGGTTTTGCCTTGCCCTGCACTCACGTGTATTTAATGCAACCTTTGGCACTGCTTGTGATATCAGGTCTCACACAATTTCTCACGGTGCTCTGTATGTTAATAAGGAAGCTCCACACTACATAGCTTTTGCTTTTCTCCCCTGTAATACCACTCTGGCTTATCTCAGGACGTACCCATCAGGGACCTCCTCTGAAAGCATCTACATGACTAATGTCACATCTAAGGCACACACACCAGCACAATGCATGCCTGAATATTCCCTGTCTTCTGAAAACTCATTGCACATGTGGAGCGGAATTGTGCTTACAGGGACTTGTTGCTGCCGGATGCTGCTTCATTACCTGAAACTGCCAAACGTTTCTCAGTACTGATTACTCAATGCAGCTGCTGTTCACAGTCTCACTGAAGAATGATACAAGGAGCAGTACAAGGAGCACTTTTTAACAGTCTCAACTCCCTTCACCGCAAGGTTTTGTTACAAAAGGTTTTGGAACGTAAATGTCCTTCGGGCATGACTCCCTCGAACGATCAATCACCTAGCAAGGTTTCCCTCTACTTTTAACTGTATAGAAATCTTTTTGCCTGGTGCTGAGCACAGCTGAGCCAACAAATTATCTAATCAAGGACTACAAAAAGGGAGAGGATAATTCTGGTCAGCAGTACGTGAATGGATTCAAACCCCAGGTCTCTCACACTGGTCAAACTGGCATCATTCTTATATCCCAAATGAGAGAGGGCTCCAGCTACAAAATTAATAATTTTCTGTCCAAATCCATAATTAAATTACTGGTACACATTCTCTCTGGCATCAATGTTGTTATTTAACACACACATCCTCTCCTCTCTGTCTAAAACTCAGAGGGAGTATGTGTAGTCTGGTTAATTTCTTATGGTAGCTATGACCTCCATGCTCTTTTCTCCATCTTATAACACTCTTCTAATTTCTTTAATCATTTTCACAAACCTAAAGCCATTCGAACATGAGTGACTTGAAACTTTGTAAGGCTTTACTTGTCTCTTTTACAGGGGTATCTATACTTCTAAGTGTACTGAAAATATTCCTTTATATATCCACTGTCACATGATTACTTCAACTTGAATATTTTCATCCCATGCCTCCCTTTCATCCCTCCATGAACAAGTATGTGCACATCTTTCTTTCCCCTGACATCTTCCAAACGTGAGAACTCCCTTTTCATGGCAAAGATTTTCATTATTAGACCTCAGGTATATGACTTTATTACTTATGTTATTATTTTTATTGTATATATCTTAAATTTGATGCTTACATTTATAAATACATTTAAAAATATCTTATATATATATATATGACAGTGAGATGTTTTATAACTATATCTATGTATCTCACTCTATATAATATCTCGCTGTCACATATTTTCTCCCAGAGGACAGTGCCAACCCATTCACCCTCCTAAATTTCTGCTGTAGGCTCAATTAATGAATATGAATCGACTTTATTATGTTAGTGGCTATTAAGGAAAAGAAGTTAATAACATTTAAGGATCTCCAGCAGCAATTCCCTTTCTATCCTACCAGTAACATCTACAGGTCTCACCTCCTTCCTATCCATCTTTAAGTTTAGTACTCATGCCCACTTTTACCATATACATGGCATGATATAAAACACTTTGCTGACATCAGACAGATTAGGTACTCCTTTTCTTCCTCTTTCTGGAAAGTCTTTTTAAAAACAATGTGGCTGTACTGGTGTCACCACTCTTTACAAACCCATGTCACATTTTGTCTCATTTACTGCTTACTCTCATACTGTTACAGACTTTTTATTCTCTTACAAAGTAGCAGTGGCCAGTGACTTTCCCACTATCAAAAGAAAAAAAACCCCAACAAATCAGTGTCCTGTTAAGAAATACAATATTTATTGGTGGCATTCTCATAGTTCTGACTTAAAAGTCAAGACCTTCAGCACTTGTCTTATTGTCGAAAATTGCAACCAGGGAAACACCTCCATTGTTAGCTGACACTAACAGCTGTCTGGTACAGCACAGAATAATCAAGTCTCTGATTTCATCCTATTAAAACTGAGTTATTGAGGGTGTGCTGGTTTTGGCTGGGGTAGAGTTAACTTTCTTTCCAGTGGCTGGTAAGGGGCTGTGTTTTGGATTTGTGTTGAACACAGGTTGATGAATACAGAGATGTTTGTGTTATTGCTGAGCTGGGCTTACACACAGCCAAGGCCTTTTCTGGTGTTTGCACTGGCAGGGAATTTAGGGGTGCATGGGAGGCTGGGAGGAGACACAGCCAGGCCAGGTGACCCAAACGGACCAAAGGGATATTCCAGACACCATATGACATCATGTGTAGTATTTAGAATGGGGGGAAGAAGGAGGAAGGGAGGGACATTCAGATTGATAGCATCTGTCTTCCCAAGAAAACACTACATGTGACAAGGCCCTGCTCCATGGAGACAGCTGAACCCCTGCCTACCCACAGGAAGCACTGAATGATTTCCTTGTTCTGTTTTGCTTGTGTGCATGGCTCCTTCCTATTAACCTGCCTTTATCTCAAGCCATGAGCTTTCCAGCTCTTACATTCCAGTTCTGTACCAAATCCTGCTGGTGGGGGAGTGAGTGAAGCAGCTGGTTGCTGGCTGGGGTTAAACCACGACAGAGGGACACAATGTTCCTTCCATCTAGCAAGAACCAAGTATTATGCAGTGTTTGGAAGCTAAAGAGCTCTTGGTCCCACTTACTTAACTTGTTGTATAATTATCTATATGGAACTACTGCACAAACACAGCAGTGACCACTCTGTACCCAAACATTCATGATTCACTTGAAGGATTACTTGAGCAGTATTTCAAACTATGTAAGTGTGGCTGGTAGCAATAGAAGTAGATTTGACCATCAAAGAACTAAAGCAGACAGTCTCCCCTTCCTTGCCCATGGTGTGAAAAGCAATTTTTACATTTGTCATGCAAAGTCTCTGGGGCAACAATTAGAACATTCAAAGTTACACAGAAAAAGCTGGCCACCCACTGAAGTTATCAGTTGTTGGAGTACCAGGAGTTGCCAAGCTAGCACCAGCTCTCCTGCCAAACTGCACTTGGCAACTGACCTCAGGAGGACACATTTCTGATGTGTTACAAACAGAAGCAAAACTTACAAACTGTTCCCTTTATTTACAAGTAACTGTATCCCAGCAATGTTACAAAAGACACGGCTTGGCAAGAAGCCTGTATGTCAAGGTGTGCAGCTCCCTCTCTACTCCTACCATCCATTTCTTCACTTCCCAGCTATGTGTTTATTCCCGACTGTTCCCTTCCTATTTGCAAGAAAGATTCCCATGGAAACCCATCGCATCATTTCTGTGGACACACACATTCTTTGTTCTCCCCGCTCATAAGCCTACATCTCTATTTAGGATGTTCAAATTTGCTCTCTTCCTCTCAGGAATGTCCTGCTTTGATATCTGTTTTCTCAGGTCCACTCCTTGTTCCTCATCTCTCCTTAGTCATCTTGACATAGTCAGCCAAAGAGAATCTCCTCCATGGATCATTTTTCTATAATCCAGGAAAGGGCTTAGAAGGACAGTTTTGAGCAGTAAGACAGATGGAAACGTAATGAAACTCTAAAATAATTTGAAGGTCACATTTAGCCAGAAAGAAAAACAAAGGGGTAGACAATTTTCTGTGGAAAGACAGGATGAAGATTTTAACTAGGGAAAATTTGAGACAAGGGAATGTATGTATGCAGCTACAAAATAATCTCCTGAAGGTAAAGGCAGAATGTCCTTTGACAATTTGGAGCTTTTGAGGCACAGCTTGGCAACATCTGCAGAAATAGATTACAGGGAATGATGGTGCATCAACAGGAAGGCAAACATGATCATGCAACCAGGCTAGTTCATGAACAATTCCCTGACACGCATTTCTGTGCAGTATGCATTAACCGCACTCTTTCTATGCTTCATGTTAGAAAAATTCTTTAAGAAAAAAATCCAAGCTACAAAGCTAAACAGGAATATACACCAGAGATTAACAAATTTCAGACCTCACTGTAAGAATTCCAGTTATCACTGTTCTCACAAAAAGCACCACTGGGATTTTTTTATTTGTTTAAACTCTGCAGAGATCAAAGAACCCAATTATAATATATGGCCCTTCCTCCTCTACAGCCCTTCATTGTTAATTGCTCTGGCTCCTGTTCTTTAACTAAGTATAAATGAAAGCACTGGAACTGAGCCTGCTACTGAAGCAAGCAGAGCAAACTTTCACAGATGTCAACAGAATTAGACCCCTTTTACAAGCAGTGACTTTGTCCTCCAGTTGGCAAAACAAGAAACAATTTGTTCAAATGCAGCATGAGCACCATTCCCTCCAGTGAGGCTTGCTGGGTACCCAGTCACTCTCCTGCTTTTCTAGGCTGCAGCAGAGAACTGGATGGGCTGCTGATTCACCATCTGGTTCCTGGTTTCTTTCTGAGCAGCACATGCTGCCAGTTCCTCAAATTCTGTAGCAAAAATCTCTCCTGTGCCTGCAGATAAACTACTCAGGCATCTAAGCTATGTAACAAACCTAAGAAAAGAGGAAAACCACATCCATCTTGTAACACAGACCTTAAGCCCTGGGCCTCCTCTTTAAATACAAAAGAAATGCAACAGAGATGGTATCTACAAAGACTCATCCCACTAACTGAGAAACAATTACAAATGTAAAATTAATACTCATTTTGATTACAGTCTTTTCAGCACTTCTGAACCCCTCCCCACATTTAATTCCAGTAACAAGTCAACCCCACATAGAAAAGAAATGAAAACAACTGAGTAAATACCTCACATAGAAGGGTGACATAGGCCGCTCATCTTCTTGAGAGCTAAAAATAAAACATATTTTGTAAATTAGTATGCAGCTCTGTCTTGTATTTGCGGGTGAAGATACTTACTCTTAAAAAGCAATTGCACCCGTTACAGAGATAACACTTAAGTCTATTTTGTCCTCTGGTTGACGCATGGAAGAAAGCTTTTAGTTATTTTCCTTAAATCCTGGCAATCCAACTCATTTCTCAATGTTCACAAATGTGGCGTAACAGATCTCCTGCTAGACAGTCAAGAGTCATTCTGACTCTGCAACAGTGCTAGGGCTATTCCCATAGCAACAATAAAGCATTTTGCTAGAAAAAAAAAAGAATCCTTTGCTGTCTGCTGCTCCAAAATTAAACAATCTGCCTATTAAAGCCAAACTTGGGAAAAAAAAAAAAAAAAAAAAAAAAAAACACTTGGGCAACAAAAAAAAAAGACATCTTGAGTAACCAAAGAAATAGCCATGGCCACAGATGTATGCATGAAGCTACCTATTCTCCAGTTTTACCATTCCTGGGGAGCGTTTATCTGAATGTAATGTCTGTAGGCTTGAGATCAGGAATTGCCACTGGCATGGAAGACCCGTGACAAAATGTTTAGTTGTGTTTTAGTTGTCAACTGGCCCAGCCCCAACATAACTACCTAGCAAGTGACTTACCTGATCCAGCTCATAGTGTCTGTGCTGGCACAAGGGTAAGAACGAGCTGGGACAGAATCACACATGATCTCTTGAATTTTGAAGGATTTTTAAAATTTGGTTATAAAAGCTGCTCTAAACACTTGATAAAGGAGAAAGGAACATCTCTGTAAGATTTGCAACTAGGATATCAATTACTCAGGTACTTTCTGCAGCTTCCATTGGAGCCAGTATGAAGCTCCCTCAGCAAGATGAGCTGACACTGGCCTACAGCATGTTTAGCACCATGCCCTCACACTGTACAGAGCCAGAGGCATATTTAACCACAGCTTATTTCAGACCCAGCCAATGTTCCAACAGATCCACAAATATCAATGCCAAATTCACTGAGGGGAGCAGAGCATAAGGGAGGAGGCAAGATACAAGGAATTTAAAAAGGAAGACTGACAGATAAGCAAACCAGTGTTCCAGAGAAATAATCCCAGGGATTAAACCTCCCAACTAGAATATGCAAAGATTCACAAACAGACATCTACAGAAAAGACCTTAAAGCACATGATGCGGGAAACCCAAAATACTGATTTGTGGGTAACACCAAACACCACAGACCGGAAGGAACAGAAACTGCCTCTGAAATTAATGTGGTCTGACATGACTTCATCACCTCTGTAAAGCAACAGTGACTGGACGGCTTTCAGCAGCTCCCCAAGAAGACTGGGAGCAGAGCTGCTGCTGGAAACCTTGCTGCCAATCCCACAAACCCATCTTCAGTAGCCTGAACAAGCTGTAGTGCCCAGAGCTGCTGCTGCTCCCAGAGCCAGGCAGGCCACAGAGCAGTGCACAGCAGGAGGAGAGTGCCTGCCTGTGAACTGAGGCTAACAGCACCTGAAGAGTCTTTGTGAGGAAACTGCTACAGCTTTGAGACTGCCTAGAAAAAGTCTGTGGAACAGAAATGCTCATTATTGCCTTTCCTGAAGACAACCTGCAACAAAGACATGGGTAGAAACCTCTGCCAGGTAAGGCTCCTTCCCCTGATGGCAATGCAATCTCCCAGTCTGCCATCACTTTGTTTGGCACTTACAGAANTATATAAAGTGTAAAGAAAATACTTTAAGCTCACAAAACTGCTAGTGAAGTTTTTTGCTATGTTCAATTCACTGCATCAATAGCTGTACTTGTCATCTCAATGCAAACAAGTCCAAGTAGTGGACAGAAAACATGAAAAATCTTTTCTCACATAAATGAAAGTTCACGGTGCCATCAAGACTTCTGTACATTAATGCAACTTCAAATGACAACACCAAATGCTGCGTTATGCACAAGTGGCAGTTGCCGAAGCCATGCCAAACATGCCTTCTTTTCCATCATAAACAGCCCTCCTAATTTCAACGCTCAGTAATTAATTTCCAAATCAAAGCAGCAGAATCATACATAGAAAGTCCAAATAATCTTTTTCATTTATGGTCCCAATATTTCTTTTGACAGAGCTTATGGAAAAGTAATATTAATCCAGGACTCTGAGTCCTCCCGCATTTCCTTCGTTTTCTTCCACAGCAAGTGCAACTGGATGACTCTTAAGTTCAAGCAAGTTTTGTAACTGCAAAATATCCACCCATACAAAGGAACTGTGGAGAAACAAATATTTCAAGCTGATTAGCTGGAAATAGCAGAGAAAAAACTCTTACAGAAATCAGAAACCAAGTATCAATTTTATTTAGATCATCAAGTTTTCAAGATTTCACATGGTTGTAATAATTGCAGCTGTGAAAAATCTCTCTTACTCAATAGTGGTTCATAGTTTCACATGTGCAGCAAATGACCAGCAGCTGAATCTGGGATGAAGACCTCCAAGCTAACTCACATGAAATCCAGACTTTTGAGAAAATCATAAAAATCTTCTAAATTTCTACCTTGCTCAGCAAAGAACTTATCCATTAGATAAAGAAGCTTAGCAGTAAATTAAATTTTAGAGGTTGGTTTGTTTGTTTGTTCTCAAAATTTCGTCCAGATTTACGTATGCTTTATGTCCAAAATGCATGAAATAACTTAAAAACTCAAATTATTTATTCAGCTATCACTAATTACCTGGCCAAGCAGGTGAGTGCAAAATACAGCAGTCTTCTTTTCCCCGAGCATATAAATAGCTCCCCTAAATCCAGGGATTAAACAGAAATTAATCGCTTCCATTAAATACTTGGGAGATTACCTAACAACATCCTTCTTGCTAAAAACTAAAACAAATACCAGCCAAACTAAAGAAAAAAAAAACGGACCAAAACAAACAAAAAAGCCCCCATCAAACCAAACTATTTCTGTCTATTTCACAGGTAAAGAATATTATGTATATTTGTGACCAACACTGAGCTAATAAAAAGTCTGTCACACTGGAAGGAACAGCAGTTTAGCCCACCAGTTAGTTCAGCACATCTTGGGATTTTCAGGCACATCCTTTCTGCCCTTGAAGAAGAAAATACGAAAGCCTGAGCGAAGCCTAACTGTTAAATGATGAATTTCCATTACAGAAGGAGAGTCATGCTTTTTTGCCTCCCTCTTTTGCAACAGGAATGTTACGGGCAATGTTACATTCACCCCTCACATTCTTAAACAGGCAACCATGGTTACTTTTTTTTTTTTTTTTTTTTTTTCTGACATCTCATATAACCATATAATTGTTGAGGGTGAAAAAGATCTCTCAGATCAAATCCAATCTTTAAATCATCTTGCCCTTCAGGCAGAATAAGGGAGCTGCTGAGCCTGTTGCAGAGCAGCCGTTTAGGTGTAAAGTTCCCAATTTATTACGTGCCCTGTCTCAGCCCTCACCTCACTGGCCTGAGCTCCCACTGCAAGTCAGAGAGTGGCTCAGGGTCCTTCCTCGTTTTATTTGCACTTAATCGGCAGCAGTTCTTCTGTCTTAGCTTCCTGGCACTGGAATATCCATTACCAAGCTACTGCTGCTTTCCTACTCCACAACTCTTCTCAAAACTTTAATGATCTCTTCTCAAAACTTAAATGGAACATTTAGCTGATGAAATTAAAAAAAAAAAAAATCAACCTCTGGATTTTGGCGCTTTTTTTTNTAGTTTTCTTTTTTTTTTTTTTTTACAGTTATGAAAATGCACTTTGACTCATGGGTCAACATTTTGCACCGGAAATGAAGGGTCTAGACACTGGCATGGCCTTGCAGCTCAGCCAAGGTCATGTTTTCCTAATGCCTTGCTAGAGGCTCTGTTTGTTCTGACCTCAAATGCTGGATATGGGAACGGCTCACCTCCTATTCTACCACAGAAATTCTTGACTTCAAAAGAAATGGAGTTGTTTTTTAGTGAGAATACTTTTTCAACACAAAGCAATAGGTGCTTTTATTTTGAATGCAATCAAACAAAAAGGCAACGAAAAATTCAGTGACATCAAATTACTAATGACAGCAGAAGCTAATGCATGTTTTGGAGGGAGGAGAAAGAAGGCTAAGTTTGAGTGACATCTTAAGTCTTCAAGTTTATGTCCCTTTTTTCTCATCATTTAGAACACCTATGCCTCGTTGGATTACAAGACATAAAATCTTTGCAACTACTAAGGATTTTAACAATATTATTCATTAATTTACTTATTTACAGTTATTTACCATTTACTTATGACATTCAAAACCAACAACACTAAAAACAGCTTCAAGGAAACATGGATTTTGAGGCCACAGTAGTGCTTTTTTGCTGAAGGTCTCATCTTATTCACTAATTTTTCAGCACTTCTTCACCCATCCAAGTAATTTCCCCATAGAAGTTACATCTATGTCACAAAAAATGCAGGATTGAAACAGCTCATGAAAATTTATTGCATGCTTATTTTCTCAGTAGAGCTATTTACTCATAGCTTGTGCTTCACAGCAGTGGGTAAAAGGCAATGTTTTTGCAAATGAGAAATAGCAGGCAACACAAGCTTTTGCCTTCAAATAAATCCTTCAAAATAAACTTCCTTCAAATAAATACTGAGGTACATTATGCAAAAGAAGAAAGAGCAATACCATCCTTGATGCAAGATTAACCATAAATTTAATCTAACGTCATAACACTGCAGTGATACAATGGTCACCATTAAAGTCAGGACCTACCATCAATCCTTGAGTAATGCCACCCTTGCTCCATATCCTTAAACACAGGGGAAGGAGGGAATGCCATATATGCACTGTTTAATAAACAAATGCTTAACAGCTATTTTCCTGTGAGAGTTATTTCCATGCCAACATTTCCATTTTCCCTGAAGAGTAACTTTAATAAGTCAAAACCATAACATGTTGTTTCAGATATTTATCTCCAGTCTTCACAATAGTTGTGCTTATACCTAACCATGCATACCACTGAAACTTAAGTAAGCTACTCAGCAAATGAGTTGCATATCAAAACCCAAGGCTGACAACCCAGCTTCTTTACTCTGAACTCACATACTCTGCAAAATATCATACTACACAAAATACAAATATCTCCAATTACTTGGGTGCAGGTGAATTGGTTTAAATATTAAATTCAGAAATATTAAATCTCCCTCAGAGCTGTTTCTTCAGCATGTTTTTCCTAAAGATCTCTCAACTAAATTACACTGCACTATCCATAGGCATAACTGTACATGCAGTGTGAGGGGGCAATTGTGAAGCATATTACCCGAATAGCAAAAAAAGTATACTGAAGGCTTTTTTGCACACCTCCTCCTACTTCAAAGCAAAATCAGAGATCAGAGAAGTATAGGCTATCGCATGGCAAGCTGAAGTGAGCAGAACTTCTTGCTGATTAAGTGCCACTGTGAGCAAGAGGCAGATTTTCCATTTATATTAACATATACACCTGAATATCTCGGAGCCTTTGACAGCATAACTTTGTGTAATTATTTTCTGCTTACTATCCTCCTAGACTGCAAATATGTTTATTTTTTATAAAATGACGTCAATGTTAAACAGCTCACTTTTGTTGTTTCACTTCTTAAGCTAATTTGGTCTTATTATGAAAGATGGGGCAGTGTCTTTTCTTTTACTTGTGGTTTGGCAGTAGTACTCACTAGGATAAAACCAAAAAATGGCTCAGAAAGAGGCAGAATGAATGTACCAGCCAAAGTCTCACCTCTTCTCAGAATTTAACAGTGAAGTTGCATAACACACACATACCTGTTGCATTATAATGGGGAAGAACTGTTACTAGGTAACCAGTGATTTCAGTTTCAGGATTGTTTGTTGAAAGCTTGCACACTTCAAATAAGGGTATCTAACAGGCCAGGTTTGGGGCAAATATTAATATTTTCTTGCTTAATCAGGTGGACACCCCAGACACAAACACCAAAGACAACTTCCACTCCAATTTCCTCTTTAAGTCACAGCCTTCCACCCCTAGAGGTACTAAGGAAGAGTTTCCACATGCTCCTACACTCACCATGTCACTGCTGTGACAAGACAGGGTACCCAGCTGTGGGTCAAATATGAGCTTGGAAGACAAAAAATTCAAACAGCATTTTTTAACAAGCTATGACTTGAAGAAGATAAGAGCCACAGGTTTGAATTTCTCTTCATTCTTCCACCAGAAAAAAACCCATCCAAACCCAGAGCAAAGAAAGAAGAAACTAGATTTAAGTTCTCTCCACTCTCGGAGAGTATAATTCACATCCGTATTCCAGAATATACTTCATTAGGGCTTGTCAAGCACTCCCAGTACACCTTGGATAGAAAGTGATAGCAAAGTCAAAAAGATCAGACTTATTTACAGTACAATTTTACACACAAAAATGTTCACAAATGTGTTAAAGAGTACACTGCCACCATACCCTTCCTTCCCCCCCTCCCAACAAAAAGGTGGTGGAATACAGCAGTGTTCTCAGGCTAAACTGCAGGGTATTTGTGAAAAATCCCAAGCAAACCAAGGAGTAGAGTAAATTAAACAATCCTGGTAACTGCAAGTGAGACTGCCCATGCAGACAACTGCTGCTGTACAGGGTAGTCACATTCCTTACTGCTTTCAGATGCACTTGCTAAAAATATCTGTGATGGCTTCACTCTTCCTCTACCTTGATTTGTTAAGCAACAGAGGCCACCAATCACAAACAAGGCCCACGTGTGTACCTGCCTTTCTTATCTCCTACAGAAACCAGTAGATATGATCGGCAAAGGCAGCCACAGGCTTCAGCTTTGCACAGTTGTTGTTAAATCTGCAATAGACTGAGCTAGAATACATGAATTAAAATATGCATTAGCAGCACTAGTAATGCTCTAACTAGGAAGCTGGAATACCAAAGTAAGCTAATGCTGTTCTGAAAAGATGGTAGCCTAACAGCATTAGAAGAGATAATTACTGGTGGATAAGTTGTTGGAAAATCAGAAATGCAATCCATGTGACATTCATCGGTGCCTTCTACAGTGCCTGGGCAATATAATATCTACTGCAGTGAGGATTCAACACATTTGGCCTTCCACTTCTTCCCATACAATGAAACATAACCCTGACATCCCCACTGTCACTCCTTCACAGCAGGACACCATACCCCATCACATGCCATTCCACATATATCTATATATAGGATGATACCATATAGTCCATATGGCTCTATGGAAGCACTTTATATGATTTTCTGGAAGACAGAGTCACAGCTCACACATATCTAGGTAGACACACAGCTCTTCTCCCTCTCCCAGTTTTTATACACCAGTTACACATCTGTATTACTTCAGCACAGGAAGGTTTCCATGGCAGACACAGCATGATCAGCCTCGTGGCCCCAAGGAGAGTCCACAGCAGGGCACCGCAGGAGATGGGCAGGAGCAAGTTCACTCACCCAGGAAGGGAACCAAGTGTGATTACTGCAGGCAGCTCATTACCTTTCTTGAGAGGGAAAGAGAGATTCTTTCAGCTTGGCAAGTGTCCTAAATCACAGAACCTGAAATGTGCCACTGCTCTGATTAAACCCGTAACAGGAACCATGCACTGCGATTGGTCCATGCCCTCAGCTGGAACAGCAACATCAGCCTATCCACCCCACAGCAACCACATAGTGCTACCCACGCTGGTATGGACCAATACTAGATGTATAAGCATTCCTGAAGCTGACAGAAAACGCTCAAAGCAAGCAAAACTCTGTCTTAAGGGAGGGAAGAACAGGGAAATAACGGCGTAACCTTGAAAATGCCACTCTAAAGGGATATGGCAATCTGTGCCAAAAACCCCAAGGTGCTAAAAAGTACATAGACTAAAAATAGAACAAGGAGGTGGAAAAGGAGCCAGAATTTCCTGAATTATTTCAACTGAAAAACTCAAAATGATTCTGTACCATGCTTACGGCTTAACAGAGTTTGAAGAAAATGCATCACTTTTGAAGTGCTGACTGAATCTCTAACTGATCGAGACAGTCCTTGAAACAAAGAGTCTAATTAGAGCCAGCCTGTGAAACCTATCTTCCCCTGGGGTCAAGAGTACAATAACAATTCCTTGTTCTGGCCACTGCTAGGACAGTCAGATCCTTAGGAACTGAAAGGTTAAAAATATTACGTGAGACTGGTCCTTCAAATAGAAATGATGCACCGTGACCACTTCTTTAAGACATTCAAACTATATTCTGTTTCTCTGCAGTCATCAGCATGGAACCCCATGACTGCAAAGAGACTTTCTCGCATCTACCTAAAGAGGACCCTGCACTTTATCAAGATAATAACAGTTTGGGCAGCAACTGCAATTACTATATTATTGTATTCAAGCAAGCAGCAACTCTGCAGCTTCTACTGAAACAGCACCACCACAGTGCTGAAATGGCACAGTAAATTTTTTATTTATTGTTTCATAGATTACACAAAGGTTGATATTCCGACCATTCAAATACTACTACTGGAGGTGTGGACTGCTTAATTTTGAGAACTGAATGAGTAGTAAAAATAAAAATAAGAATTTGATGACCCAGTGAAAGGGATGTGTACACTCCTCCCCGCAGTGGGTCTGTGCCCTGCCATTTCAGAAGCTTGACTGCAGCTGTCCCTGCCATAGTGTGGCAGGAGCACATGCCAGCACAGGTACTTTCTCACAGCTGGTGCTGAAGGGAGGTGTGCGTCGGCCTCCTGAAAACACCCAGCCTTTTTCCTCCGAAAACTAAACCTCTCGCCCATTCTGCGGCGGGCTGGGTGTGTGAGCTGCCAGCAGGAGCTGGGCTGTGCGCAGGGGCAGCCCGGCCGCGCTCCCGTACCGCAGCACGGCCCCGCCGCGGCCAGCCCGCGGAGGGCTGGGGTTTGTCCGGGCGCCCGCAGCCGGCCGAGACCCAGGGCTGCTCCCACTCCGCACGAGAGCGCTGTGTGCATTTCNTCGGATTCCCCTCTCCGCCCGAGGAACCAGAGATCCCCTGTCCCCGGAGACCCGCTAATAAATAGCCCTACTTGTTGCACTGCCCCGGCGCCGGGGCGGGTATCCCACTCCCGAGCGGGCATCCCCGCTCCCAGGCGGGGTCCCAGTCCCGGCTCCGCCGTGCCGGACGGCCCGGCAGAAGCCCGGCGCTGGGTCCCGGTCTTGTCCCGGCTGGGCACGTACCTCTGCANACGGCCCGCCCCAGCACCGAGAGCCCCGGCCCGGCCCCCCAGCTGCGACACCCGCCACGGCCCCTGTCCCTGCTCGTCCCACCGGGCTCGCCAAGCACAGGTTAACCAAAAGCGGCTTCTGATGTCCAGCTGGTTCTGGGCCTGCAAAAGATGCCACAAGCTGAGGGCTCATGGCTCCTTTAAACAGAAAGACCCCACAAGGTCTTCTGTATCCCTTTCTGTAATTACAACGCACCGCCCCTCTTCCTAAAATCGCCCAGGGTGCAGTGTAGTCTCTTCCGAGCTCCCCAATCAGGGCCGCAGCGGCGTCGGCTCCGCTCCGGGAAGGGCAGGCGCGGTGCCCCGGGCACCCAGACCCACGCAAAGCTCCACGACATCCGCGCGGGGCTGCTCTGGCTCTGCCCTCACAACATGTGCTTTACTATGGATCGGTGTCTAGTAGGACTGGCACAACCTTTGAACTTGAGAACTTGATCTCTTCGTGTTGCAGGAGATACTACCGCGGTTTGAAAGGTTTGTGCTGTAGCTGGCAACCCAATTCTGCCCTCCGGCAAATAGAGCTCTTCTTCCCTTAGTAACTGAACTGAAGAGACAAATGCTGACCCGAACTCATGTTCCCAGTGGGCTGTTCTCAAGCACCCCTGCTTCTACATCTGTGGTTGTGATTGCTCTGAAACAACAAATCACACCATTTTATTGGGTAAAAGTTTGGGGCTGGCAAGAGCAATAGCAAAAGAACCACACACAAGGGATGTGTCACTTACCAGGACACATAGCAGCCTTGGAAAATGAACAGCATCAAAGCACTAAAGTCTTGCACCAAAATGTTTAATGGCTACTGAAGGAGCATACCCAGAGTTTAACATTTTGCCTTCGCAGCTCCTCTGCCCAGAAGGCCTGAGGAATTGCTTTCCATTTCCAAAATCTGGCAGGAACAGCTGCTGTCCTACCTGTGAACAACGTTATCACACTGCACACTTTGTGTGATGGGGAAGGGGATGATCCTAATCTGATAAAGAGGCCTAGGTGATGCAAACATCATGGCACATGTCAATCTTCAAAAACTCAATACTGGAAGTACCTCCTGGCTCAATCCTAGTGAGGATTAGTGCTGGCTTGGGAGAAAGCTGTGGCAGGAGCTTAGCACCTGCATGTTTAACACTTCCACAGAGATCTAGGTCATGCAAACTAAACATGAGCACATCAGCTTTCTGGAGAAGCACCCAACACTCCCAGGTTAGTAGACGGTATCAGACATTTCACAGGGATGCCCAACAGATCCTGACCTTTGCCAGCAGGAGGCAGGGGCATTTTCTGTCAAAATCAAGAGCAGCAGGCAGCTGCAGGTTCAGAAAGCAGTGGCATGGAGTTGAGACACGGGGCTCAACTGAGCCATGTCTTTGCTTCAGTACTCTAAACTGTTTAATATCTGCTCCTGTCAGCTGGCTGACTGAAGAAGTGTATTAGTAAATGCTTCTGCCCATTGCCTCAGCACAAGCCTGCTCTGCTGTGACAGTCATGCCAGATGCAGCACAGGGCACCTTTTTAGGAAAATCACCAGTGCTGATAAAGCACTCTGCCATCATGGATCTGGGCTGCTTTTATCCATGGCAATTAAATGAGGATCTTGATGACTTCCTGTTAAATTAAACGCACCATATGTGCTCATAACTAACTAAAACTACAAGAGAAAGATTTTACTCTGATACATAAAACTACTTCAGTATAAAACAAAAGCACCTTGTACCATTTCACAGTTTGACAATAAATCAAATTGACTTTTCCTGGGCAGTCTTTTTTTATACACACATAATTATTCATAGTTGATTACACTTCTATAAACTGAGTGTTACCATCAGGATGCTATTAGAAAAAATTAATTTTCCACATTTAACTAAGGACCCATCTACATGAGCAAGGAGTCATGGTTCTCCAGAGCAGCTTGCTGAATAAACAGAAGTGGAATAACTCAAATAGCTGCTGCACTATGAATTCATACACTAGCTATTCTGTCATAACTTCCATGGGACTTGCTTGTATAAATAAGCTTAAAAGTACTAAACTCCTTGACAAAGAATTCACTAACAAAAAGAGATACTGTAATAACCAGAATGATTAATTTATGGATTAGCATCAGTGAAGAAGGTTAGCTTGTGGCATCATGCTAAAATCAACCAGATGCCAAGTAAAGTTGCAGGGCTCCCCATGCCCTCAACACCTTCAGATCCACCTTTTGTTTCTGTTGTCTTCTTTTGCAGTCCCCTCACGAGGTATCAGTTTTCTCCTTTGCATCATCATATGTCTCTTGTAACATTGCCAAAGCTACCAGAACTAAGAAGAGGATGTAAGGAGCTTATGTTTGCCTGCACTCACTGGGACACAACTTCAGCAACTAAAAAAGTTGAAAATACTCAGCTAGCATATTTTGCTAGCACTGCTCATTTCCCAAAGTTTTAACTCAAGAGCGGCTGCAGACACTGCAACAAAAGATTTTAACAAGAAAAAATGTCAGAGTGAAATTTTTAAAACTTCTTTTGAGGACTGTGGCCAACCATTGGTAAGAGCGGTAGTATAGGATACATGTCACCTTAGTCAAATCACATTGTCTCATAGGCCTTTTAAATCTCTCCGCTGCTAAACAAGAACACAAATATTAATTCTTCACCTCCCCTGCTCACGGGTAGGGACCACAAGTGATTTATTTGTGGCACAAAGCAGGCAGACAAAAGCTGCCAGAAAGCTGCAGTCTTATTTCCAAACAATTCCACTTCCTTCACACAGATGTTGACGCTAAAACCAACTTGCTATTTGTCATAGACAGTAATTCCTACCCTCCCCTTGCCCCCTTATGCCTTTTTTAACTTCATTACTCAAGCTGGGCTATCACACATAAAACGTGGGATTATATAACATTTTGTTTTGGATTTGTTGTACTTGTGAATTTGTTCTCCCCTGTTAAACAAAGAAGACAAAACGTCTTCTGCAAGTTTCATATTTCAGTTCTTGCATTTCTATTACTCAGAAAGGTCAAACTCATCTGTTGGCAGCAACAATGCACCACAGAAACCCTTTATGGTACCACCAACTATAGAAACAGAGGACGAGGAAAGACTTTCTCTCAGGACAGGCACAGCACTCCACTGACTTTATGCTCCCTAGTGTATTATAAACACTTCAGGAAAATAGACGGCAAATAACAATACAAATTATTAAGTCCCTTGAAATACCAACACATACTGTCACACTTCAACACCTACACCCAGGCAATACCTGTGTTCAAACTATTTGATTTGTAAATTTCTTACTGAGTTTCAGCAAAGGAAAAAAACACTGGCTGGAACTAAATATGAATAATCACTTTTCTCCATCAGAGTTTAAAGAACAACTGCATGTTTCAAAAGGAAGTCTCCTGTCAATCATCATTACAGAAGTGCTTTGTTTTCTTTCTTTCCTTTTCATCCTTTGCTGTACAACAAGTAATTTTCTCAGCACATAAACAAGAGAAGAGGATCTGTGAGAAGCACCAGAGGATACAAGATATGTGATGTAAATAATGGATGTTATGAGGAAGTGGTTGTGTCTGCCTCCTGAAAAGCAGTTATCCCTTGCTTCACTGTAGAGTCATACACAAATCAGATACTACTCAAAAATTAAAAAAAAAATATTAAAAAAAAAACGATCCTGCCTGGTCTGACAAAATCTGAGGGCTTTTAGGATGCTACTGAATACCATCAATTTATCCCCACAATGTTTACTAAGTTATGTAATATTTTCCCTCTGGCAGAAACATGAAATGCAAATGAAAGATATTGCCAGACTGAAAATTACAGAATGTACTTTTCAAAATACCACCAATAAAAATATTAAAATTCTATTATTTATGTACATGTACTTATATTAATACACACATTTTCCTCTTTAAAATATCTATGCATATGAATATCTGCCATTATACATGACAAATATTCTGGAAAATCTCCCTCAGGCAAGAAACTTTTGTGCACATGTGAAATAAGCAAGTGACAAGTAAATAGAAACTGTACTTGGAAACTGTGGCCCTTCAAGTCCAAACAAAGCAGAATTAAAAAGGATCCCCTCCAAAAGGGGACAACCAGGAAGAAACTGTTGTGCAAGATGGGGGTACAACAGCGTGCTTACAAGCCCAGAATGTGTGGCTGAAGAAATCATCCTCAGAGACATCAGCATGGTATTACATTGAAAAGGTGTGTTATATCTATATTTCCTACTGGGTTGGTTGCTACAAAAGACTTTAATCAGTTCAGGAATTCCCATTCCCAAGTAAAAATTGAAAGAATGCTAAGAGACAACTCATGAAGGGCATCCAAAATCTAAACCCACAAATTTAGTGCTTTTCAAAGAAAATTGTCAGTGCATGCAGGAAACATTAATACTGGACCTAGTATGGAAAAAATGACAAAGACTCAATGGTTGGAAGTCAAAGATAGGCAAATTATGCCTAGAAATTAAGACATTTTGAAGTGGTAAGAATAATTACGTAATTCACCAATAATTATAGTGAATTTTTAATGCTCTTACAAATTACAGTTGCCTCTGTTTAGGAACACCAAGCCTTATGTAACCTGTCTAGATGGAATTTGCAGAATTTTCTTACTTATTTTCATAACTGATACTCCTCTTGTCCAAAAGAGAAGAAGGTTGCTCCCAGCTGACTTCATTTCACCTCTTTTACTTTGTGCATTAGAAATACAAGCCTTGTTGGCATATCTATGGAAAATATACTGGTTTTTGCACAGTAGCTTTTTTGTTCCTTCCTGCAACTTAGAGGCCAAATTACCTTCTAAACCTTTTAAACTAGTTAAAATGTGTTAAGGAGAAACATTCTAGAACTGTTATTTAAACTTGCAGGGACAAGAGAAAAGTATGGACCAAACTGAAAGATTCTCAGAGCTTCGGGTTCTCAGCACTCCTGATCTCATCCAACAGATAAGCACAAAAGTTCATTTCCCATTGCAAGAGACATTGCATGCTCCCTGGAGACCTGGACTTGCTGCTGTGGCTTTCCTTCATTAAAGAGCAGTGTCCT
This sequence comes from Cisticola juncidis, assembly GCA_013400215.1. Lineage (NCBI taxonomy): Eukaryota > Metazoa > Chordata > Aves > Passeriformes > Cisticolidae > Cisticola > Cisticola juncidis. Next base: position 61,087 of record VXBR01002816.1, on the reverse strand, counting down.
CTGCAAGTACTGCCACACCCACTTTTCCGCTGCTTTAACTTGTTCCAAAGGACTCTCACCCCATGGGACAGCCCAGAAATTACTTCTTGGCCTTCATCCTGGAGAAGGGGGAAGATTTGAAGTAGGTTCCTAAAGGGTTTCCTGGGAAAGCAACAAGTAATTAATGGTTGTGTCACTTAATCTGCTGTGGGAACAGGGTAAAGCATGCTGAGTGACAAGGTCACTAGGTTCTTCATGTGCACCAGTTAGTTTAAGTGCCAAAGCATGGCAGAGCAACAAACAAGAAGGAGTCTAGTGTGGCACAAGTTAATTTTAAAGCAGGCTTTCTACAGAGCTCTAATCTAATGAAATTCCTAAATTTTAGTGTCCAGTGAAATTTCTCCCACTCCTCTAAATTGATATTTCTTTAAAACACTAAATCATTATTTCTATACAACTGTCTGCACAAAAGCTTTTTAAAAATCCATCTGTTTCAGACCAATGAAAGTGTCATTGAAAACAACAAAAAACAAGCATTCATTTGTTAGCAAAAGTGTTTTTAAAAATTTTAAATGAGTCTTTGATGCTCCCTCTGTAATTTTTATTACCTACCAAAAATGTCACTGTTTTTACACTTTCCCATTTTTCAAAAATATCCTTGCAATCCTCTACAAAATTACTATCCTTTGAAGTCCATACCTCTGCATCCTTCAAGTTCCCTGCTTCCAAAAGCACCTTCAAGTGATATGCTTACAGTTCACGTGAAAAACAAGGATCTATGAAGGGGCTGAGGAAAGTGGAAGAACAGGCCACACCGTTCACATTTGCTGCACGTGGATTTTTACTCCACAGAAAGATAAACTGCTGTCTGTGCTGGCAAGGGAGGCAGTCTGGCAGAGTCACCCTCCAGAAAAACCCTCCAGGAATAGCTCCTCTTCTCCAGCTGATGAAGTGACTGAAAGGAGTTCTCCCTTTGCATCAGTGCCCCAGTGGCCGGCTCCCGGGAGAGCTGGTGGGAAAAAGATGACTCGGCAGGAAAGATCGACTCTGGCTGGGAGGTCAGAGTGAGCTGGGTGAGAACAGCTAAAACGAGAATGAGCTGGGTGAGAGTAACTCCAGCTCTCTGCCAAGAGCTGCAAGATGCATCTGCCACAGAAGCAAGGGGGGTCCTGCTAAAAGGCAACTCTGACCACATCCAGTAAAATGCACCTGACTGCATTTGAGCAGAACACAGCCCTCCCTCTCAGGTCAGCCTCGGGGTTTCTTCCTGTGCCCAGCTGTGTGTACAACAAGAAACAACAAATGGTTGTTTATGCACAGCCAGATACAGTGATACTGGGCTTAATCAGCACAGCGCACTGCTGTGCCCCTCATTTGCAAAATCAGCTTTGAGCCCAGCTGCTCTGTACGTGTCCAGGCTGCGCAAACATATTTCTGTCCCACTGCAGGACATTCCTGACAGGAGTGGCACAAGTAGATACTGCAGGAAAACAAGTTCAGCATACAAGTTCATTATCAGGAACACTCAGAACAACATGGATAAGGCCTGTAAGTTTTCAACATCCCAATCACCTCTCAGAGTCTTGGGAAAAACTGTATTTTTCTACTCCAGGAGCATATATTCAGCAAAAGCTAACAAGATTTTAGAGGAAACTTTTTTTCTTTGATGCTCAATAGCTCCGTTAGAACAGGAGTCACTTGAATTTCTTTTTCAATTTGACACTTTCTGAAGTTTCAGGGTGGGTTTTTAAAGGAAAAATAAATTTTATAAAATTTTATAAAATATGGTGCAGCATTAGTAGTGCTCCCAATCATGTTATAGTGGCTACATAGTTTCTAATCATAACGCAGAACAATAAAACTGTCATTTTATTAGACATTAATCCCTCTCTATGTGACTCAAACTTTTTGAATGCACAGAACTTGAGACTGAAAGGACTTGGGGAACTGGTGGTGGAATCTTTTGTTTTCAGGAGTCCTGTCAAAGCCTGAACAACTGGAAGTCATTAACAACCAAGCAGCTTTTCTTTGCAACTACCTAGTGGTCTCTCTTTGCAGGCATCCCTAGCACAAACACACTATTTCAGCAGGTGCATAATGAAAAGAAAAGCTTTGGTACAGGAACAGAACTATCTTCACACTTCCTAACTGCAAACCTCTCCAGCCAGGAGGAAGTCACTGAGGCAATGTGAGAAGAGCAGCTTGTAGATAAGCAGTCAGCTTAGGATCATACTCCTCACAACAGATAAAATGAGAGGAAATCTCTCATGGCCACTGACCATGAAAGAGAAGGATTTTACAACACTGAAACAGCTCAGACCCAAACCAATGCATGCAAAGTGACAGGAGCAGAGAGTGACAACTCTGCCATGCCACGCCCAGCCTCTTCTTATTAGACAGCCAGCTGACCACTTTGAATAAAAATATACATGTGTGTCATAGGAAGTCACAGCTGAGCCCAGCAGCCTATACTGCAACGTGCTGAACACAACGTCCTAACATACAGCTCTTCCAGCTGAACCGGGAAATTGCAGCAGCAAACAAACCTGACTGAGAACCCACTGACCTCTGCCTGATGATCTTCCTGTGGGGACTGCCTGCAGGACACAAGCCCAGGTCCCCTCTGGAGAGCCACAGGGGAAGGAATACCTCACAGCCTCAGGTGGCAGAAAACTGCTGGCTCTGCAAAGCTAACAAAAACAAAGCACTCTGTTCTGAACTTCCCTATCTGAGCAATGCACCGGGCACTTCAGCAGACAGCCTAAGGAAGTTACAGGAGAGGGAACTACTTACTTATTAAAGTAAAAATAAGTCAAGTCACGGTGCAGAGGCTTTGTTTCTTCCCTGCTTGCTTGAAACACTGGTTAGTGATGGCTGTCTTGGTTTCTATACACATGAATATTAAAAGCACAAAGATTTCCAAAGTTAGCTTAAACTCCTTATTATTCATTGTGTGTTCTCCAATAAGAGGTCATGTATCCTTTTGTTTAAAAATTATTTAAAAATCATACAGATGTTCGTCCTTTATTTCCTCAGCAACTCCGGTATGTGACCCAGTTGGCATCAGAAATCCATCAGTTTCATGAGATGTAGGGACTTCCTCCTCACAGCAAAAGCAGATAACAAAATAAAGAATTCCTCTAGCTGAGAGAGCAATGCCTGGGGTACAGAAAGGGAGTAATTTTTTTCCAGCTTTATTACTCAATTACTGTAGTCCCTTTCTGATCTCTAAGGCTGCTGGATGCTGTCCCAGGAAACAGGAAAAGTTAATATATTGGCTCATGGACCGAAAGAAGAACTTTTGTTTCCATATGCACATTATGACAATAAAGTGCATATGTGCCTTCTACCTTGAATAGTCACCAGATCTTTGTTTCACATATGATTCTTCTTGCTTACACGATGAACCTTCACTTCTATGGCACAGGTCAGGACACCAGATTCAAAATGTTCTCCATCCCACAAACCATAATTTGTCATCATGTAAATCTTACAAAGAGAGACAAAGATAAAATGCCACAATCATAAAGGAAAGCTAGAAGAGTGTGATGGACAAAGTCTAATTTAAAGGAGTAACCTGTGCAAGATGGAAGAGAAAGGTCAAATGCTTGGAGAAATACACTGATATCCACCCAGGTGACTTGCATGGAAAAAATCTACATAATTACATGTGCCTGTAACTGTTATTACATCTGGGCTATAGACAGGGGAGAAGAACCCAGGAAAAGCTCAGACCACACCCTAATTTGTCATTCACAGTCACCTGCCTTGGAGAGACACACAAATCACATGTCTTTGTGGTTGTGTTTTCAGAAAACTAAACACTTTTCTTAACAACTTATTATGTAAGGCAGTTCCTGCTGCCAGCATCCCACAATGCAAGAAAGAAGTGAATTGATTGCAGGAGGGTGGAGACAAATGTACTTGCAAAGTTAAATGAGTCAGCTTGGAAAAACTAACTCAACACAACCTAAAGACAGAAAGTGGCAAAAAGCAACAACACTTTACATATAAAGTTTTCTCTAAGGGTTCAGAACAGGGCCTTCCAGAGGCTCCTGCACACTGAATGATGCAAAAGGCAATTGTGCTTACCACCTTCCTACCAATGTTCCAGACCTTTATACCCCTTCCCTGAATCATTTTCCTGAAGAATTCATGGCTATTGGAGGGCAGCCCTGCCTGCTGCCTGGCTGCAATCCCTTATGTAAATCTGCCAGCAAGGCTCCTCAGTGGTAAGGCAAATTATTACTTTTGATCAGGACTGAATGTACTGGCATGACAGACTTCAAAAACAAAAAAAAAACCCCAAACCTAAACAAAAATAGTCAGCTAAGCAAATAACACTAGCCCCCCTGTTTGATTTGTTCTGGCAAGAACAGGCCAATTCTTATCACATGCCAGAGACTAAAGATAAGTTTTGGCTTGCCTCGGTTTTAAACTACAGCTGCTAAAAGGTAAGCCAACAAATAGGGGAAGTGTTTACAGTAAGCACAAACTTCTCAGTGCACAAATATATGTATGTTTTCATACCTCAATAACTAGCAGTGAAAATACACAGTGTCATTATGAAGAAGGCATGGCAGGGTACATTAACCAACCCTTTAATTTAGGGATGCTACCATGTTACTAGGCACGTGACCCCTTTATTTTTAGGACACAGGCCAGATATAAGGATTTTTGTGAACAAAAGGCTGATGTAAACAAACCTTCTCTTTGAGAACACGCACGTGTTAGAAAGCCAGCACAGCATATCTGTGTTGGCAAATCTCATTGCAGCTGTGATGGCAGTCACAAACAGGAATCTGTGATCTCTGGCACACAAAGATGTGGCTACAAAACACAGAAGGCTAGCTTACTGAACAACTGCTGTAGTTGCTGTAAGTGGTGGCTCTGAGGAGCTGCACACGTTTTTCATTAAGTCTGCCTGCCATATGCAGCATCTACTCCCCAGCACACAACCACTACGAGGCAAGGATGGGTACTCAGCTGCACTCCTTTGGTATTTCCATGCACAGAGCCTAACAGCACCACAAACAGCAGAATGCTCTCCCACTGAGGGATCCCTCTTCAAAACAGTCCCAGGAGAGATGCAGCTCCAGCAAGTACTAGAATAGACATTTACAACAGCAAAACATATTTCAGTGCCCTTTCCTGGACAAAAGATCCAGCATAGTGTCACCTAAAGTCTGCAGACAGCATGCACCTCTGAGCCAGTATCAGGAAAGACATTTATGCTTACCGTTTTCAATCCCCTGCTTCACATTTTGACTACAGAAAGCATTTTCCTACCTTCCTGAAAGTTCTCTCTTCTCTTTGCTTGTATACAAAGTTTAGCACGAAAAGCGAGAGAACTACTTGCAAGAGGCCCTCCCACCCTTGTATCCATGTAAATATTAATATATCTAACCCTGAAGTAAAAGCCATTTGAATCTATTATTTGAAGCAGTTATTTTAAGTTTTACTACCTCTAAACATATTCAAAATCATGCCAATTCTTACTGCAGTTTTGTATGAACCGGATCTTTGAGCAGACCTTTTCCTTCTAGACAGAGAAAGAAAGAGGGACCCAAACAGGTACTCCCAGCTTCACAGAGTTGCAAGCTCACTCCAGACCCTTCTCACTGAAGGCCTGGTAAGCCCCATTAGCTCCAGCCCACTCTCCAGTACAAAGGTTGTTGCTTTCCCCAGCTCCTGGGAGTCTGCAGGGTGTATCTTATGGCATTTGTCCAGATAAAGACAAAGGATGTGTGTGTCACTCCCACAGGCTCTGGAGGTTTGGCTGCCCTGAAGTTCTGCACAAGAATTCTTGCAAAAAATGAGATGGGACTCACAGAAGTAACAGGCTGCATACTGCCTAAAGACTTTAATCCTTTTTTCAGACTACCAGTCTCTCCTCTCCTGCCCCTTCCCTACTTTCTTCCTTTCTCTCTCCACTGTTTTTGGATTTACTCAAGAGCTGCATTACAGGTATGCTTTTCTGCTGCTGTATAATTAGCACTTCATCCTTGGCATACAGCTATAATAATGAGGCAATTTTCAAAACAACAACACACATATTATGTGCTAGCGGGGACTACACATACATAGAGTGAATCCACTTATTTTGTTCAGAAAAAAGGAAGAGAGCTTATCATATTTTCTTAAGATAGCTGTTGTGAGCAAAAGGTGATACATATTTTATGCTCTGCAATGTTTTGACTGCAACTGATGCATTGCATATTTCAGATGACAGCAGCACCTTCAAAAAAATCCTGCGAAGAGGAATATCATACCTGTAAGAAGGCATAACATGACTTTCAGTATTTTTAAAAAATAAAAAGTCATTAAAGAAGACATAGTCACAAGTGTAGTTGCTACTTAATATGTGGATCTTCATTTTAAGCACAACTGTATGAAGACATATTAACAGGCACTTCAAACAGTATTAAAAATCACTAATCAACCATAAGTCTCTTATTTTTTTCCTGAAGGCTCTAATATCAAATGAAAATTTATTGAAAATTGTAATCCTTGCTGGAGGGAGCTTTACGGGCTTCGTGTGAGTGGTTACTTTTCATTGTTACACTTGAGAAGCTGCTAAAGGTGGAATTCTGCATCTACTGTTCTATGTAGGCCTTTATCCTCTTCTAATTCACCCGCATCATGGTATCTGAGCATGGAAAGGGAACAAACCACAAGTGTTTTCATGAAACAGCAAATGATTATCACTGCCAAGAACAACCTTTATTCTTTTCTAACAAAGATCTTATCATAGCTGAGCAGATACAGCAGTTTCACCAAAACTTATCTGGTAATTACATATAATTAATGATAACATTTATTTTAGAACTGTTGGTACCTTGTGACACAAAACCCCCCAACAAGAATAACAGTGTGTTTGCACTTTGCAAATCTAGGTCAGATGCCAGAATCCTTCTACTGAAAAAGGTGAAAATTCCTGATAATAGCCTTTAACTGAAACAATACCAGGTAATACTTCATTGTGGGCTTAAATTACATGGGAGTGGCACAAGGCTGCCAAAAACATGTTTAAAACCACTCCTGATATATCAGAGCACTACACTGATGCCAGGGAATTAAGATTTGTGCCCGTTGCACAGACAGCTATCCCCTAAGCATGTTAGGTCTGCTAGATACCCCTCTCTGCTCCTTCCCAGATCTAGGGCCTTCTCTCCATCCCATCCTGCCCAACAACCTGCCAGCCTGAAGTAGAGAAGGAAACAGCAAACACTACCTACTCCTCCTTCAGCAGCAGTAGATCACTGACAAAAATGTACCGGAAGCAAACAGCTGCATAGATATGTAACACAATTAGGTAAATACGCACAGAAGAGTGACAGGACAGAAAACTAGGGCATTCTTGAACAAAATGGGATTACCAGATAATTAATTTCTACAGCTAATTAATTTCCCAGATAAAATCAGAGATGCAGACATCTTTCAATCCTAGGCTCAAGCATGAAGATCAGGCTTCTGCCTAGTTATAAACACATTTCATTTGGTGCCTAATGTCCTGTGCTAGCACTGGCTCAACTGTCCTGTACTTCATCAGTACTCTTCTAAAGCAATTACACATTGACAGGAAAGCAAGATTCCCTACAGCAAATAATTACATTGTTTGGAGACTGCTCTCCTAAAAGAAAGGCAGTTTGTTGGGGTACCTCATGAAGTACATCAGTCACACACACCTTCCCACATATGACACCTGGCAGTTCTTCACTTCAACCCTTGGGCACTTCATTTCTCTATACACCTTGGAACACATAGCAGAGTACATGCACACTATCTACCAGGCTCCAGCATATCAACACAAGAGGCTGGAACTTCTGCCACACTTCTTTAGGAACTTCTCTGACTGCTAGAATTGTATTGCGTTCTCCAATTTGCCGGCTGACCTCCTCTGATCATTGATTTCTAACTCATCTCAGTCAAAAGCAATTGCATTGATGAAAACATGTAAACAAACTTATTGTATTCTGGCTGCAGGAATTTTTGGGGAAGCTTGGGCAGAGTGAAACACACAGCTAACATAGCTGAAGAGTCAAAGAGCATGTGTGCCTGCCAAGGGCTAGAAACCAAATTCAATATTAATGTTTTGCTACCATTACTATGAATCAAAATCTGGTGTTAGTGCATAATTTGCTAACTTGTCTTGTAAACTGAGTGCTGTCTGTCTGCACTGGTGCTGAGAATAGCACACATCTCCTGAGTACACAGAGAAGTCATTCAGTTACGTGTCTGGCAGCGCTGCCTCGGCTTTGTGTTCTGGTTGGTATGCTGGGACACTGCAGTGTTCTGTTTCATGACATGTGAACAGCACTATTTCCCGCATCAGGCCAACTCCATATTTCGGTAGCACACTGCAATTTCCCACAGTAACCTGAATTCCCCATGTGCTGCACTAGACACAAGAGGAGAGAGAATGGCAGACCCACTTCAATATCCTGAAAATAATGAAAAGATCCTGGTTCAGCCTGATGTGCAAGGAAGAACTTTACAAGTTCTTCCCTTGTAAATGGGCAAAATGCACATTACCTGTTTACCAAACAGACAATCTGCCAGCAACCAAAACTCAAAATACTCTTCTAGATGGATACTTTTATAGATGCCTTAAACTGATAGACTCTCACAGATAAATTCAGAAAGATGCTTGTATAGATACTCTACACATTCTATTCTTGTCTGAATAGAGTAGTATTATCAGTAGCCCCATTCTTGGTGCTACTGCCAGAAAGAGAAAACCCTTCAAAAGCCCCTTCTGTTTTTGTTTTAAGAGTGAGAATAAAATCAGCAATCTGTTAAGATTTAAACTGGGTAGATCAAATACACTTGATTATTCAAAAGAGACACATTTTGGTTGTATATTGTGCTTGGTGTAATTGGTGTAATACAGTATTGCCTGACTGTAGATCAAATCTGTCCACCTGCACTCCTTCACCAAGCAGGATATCTTCATATGCTTGAACCAAAGCACACAGCTGGCTTTTGGATTCAACAGGAGAAGGTGCATTAATTTATCTCACACCCCAGTATCCTGTTTCAGTGTCCAAAACACCCAGAGCCAGAGGTGCAGGTACAAAACAAACGAAGAGACAAACACAAAAACCAAAAAAAAGAACACTAACCTGGAGAAAAACACATCATTGTTAACAAAGGACATTTCATCTGTTAAGTCCATCTCCTTCCCACATGAGGCACTCTCTGTTAACTGAAGGCTGACTTGGGGTCTTCCGTCTGACTGGCCTGGTTGTGGCAATAGGTCCATTTGGCTGGATCGTTCCGTTGAGGGTTTGGTCATCTACAGAAGCAAGGAGAGAGAAAATTGAAGCGTGAAAGGAAGAATGGCCAGAACAGCCCTTTCAGATAATCTGTAACTGAAAGACATTCTGTACTGGTATACAAACAGCAAAGGTGACAAGGTGCAAAACAGTATTACAAAATACACATAAATCAAACACTCAGCTTGATAAAGACTATTTAAAGAAAAATAAAGGCGTGTCTATTGAAAGAGCAGGGGCAAGAAAAAAAATTAAGAAAAGAAAGGTAAGTGAAATAAATACTTATTTTCTGTATCAAAGCAAACAGACTAAAAAAGTTTGCACTGAATTTACTTCTTGACACTACTGGAGAAACAGATACTAACAGCAATTATTATAGCTCTTCTCAACCCCCTTCCCACCCTTTTTGCTGACAACTGATATCAACACGTGCCCTGAGAATGCTTAGGGAAGAAGAGCAAGTTCTGAGGTCTGCCCCTCATTTTAACAGCAAACATTGAACCTAACCTTTGCGATTACCTTCAGTTTTCTCTTGTATTCACTTCTGGGTTTAGCCTTTGAAAGAGCCAATGGCTGCGAGTTTCACAATATTGTTACACATTCATTAAAATTGATTAAAAAGTACTTCTATTTTAGGTATGGTGACATAATCTTTGCCTTGGTTTTGAACTATGAGAATTTGCCAGTAACTGTTTCTTAACCACCTTCTCCATGCCAGACTTTATACTACTTCATTGGTGGTCTCTAATCAGGCAGAAAAATACAAGTTTATATAGTCTCTATAGTCTCTAATTTTACAGAAGTCATACTCATGTGTTTGATCTTTTTTGCTGCTTTTCTCTACATCTTTTCACCTACTATGAAGTGCTTCCTAAAATGTAGTCAGAACTGCATGTGGCATTATATATGAAGGCAGATTCTGTATTGGCTTCTCATGAAAATCTAACTTTTTATTTGCTTTCATGATTCCTTAATTTGGAGCTCATTAGTATACACATTTATATGTGGGATTTTGTGGATACAGTTAGCACATAGTGATGGAAATGCAACAATCCATTTTTCACCCAACAAAGAGTAAATTAGAAGCCTTCTGAAAGACTTTGTAGCCAGCTTTTAGTATTTCCTACCTTGAATAATTTTCTATTAGCAGTACACTGAGTATTTTCTAAGTCATTATGGAAGCAGTTAAATAGCAGATTCCAACAAAGATCCTTAAGGGACTTCTCAGAAAACCTTTCTCCACCAATAAACCAATCATGTCTTTTTACTGCTTTCTAGTTATTAATCCATAAAAAGTCTTTCCTTCTGATCTAAAGAAGCAAAGATATCTTTGCTTCTTTAGAGACCGCTGACAATCCCATTAAAACTTTTGAAAATTCAAGTGCACTGTACTGACTATACCTACGTACATGTTCACAGGCTCTTCTGTAAAAATTTTTTCTCTAAAGAAATAATGCTTGTGCCTCCTAAAACTTTATTTATGCATCAGTTTCTCAGTTCTGCTGCCTGCTGTAGTTGTTATAAATCTGCTGGACAGTGAACCAGAATTTCTGAACTCCTTTTCATACCTGGCTCACCCTAAGGGGTTTTTTGTAAAATTTACTTTACTTCTAGTACTTTCTAGTACTTTGTTCCTCTCACAGTTGCCTTCAAAGGCTTTATGCATGTTGAAAAGTTTCATGGGACAGAAGGCTGCTCTTTACTGAGCTTTGTAAAGAATGAAATGAAAAATAAAACATGTATCAGTGCAAAGGGAAATCAGAGCAATATTGAGATGGCTCCCTAGTTTCAGCCTCTGGACTGCTTGCTCTGAGTAAGATTCTGACTTTGTTGACGTCAGTGGGCATTTGCCTGAAGTCAGGATGTGACCTTTGGACGGCTGCTGGTTCCAGCAGCACTCTGTTAGCCTATCACTTGCAGCAGTCTCTGGCTGTTGGCACCAGGGGAACTGGGCACACAACACATGGACATCAGGCAGTGCCTCCCAGCTGGTACAAAACAGCAGCAGTGCTGTGATTTCGAAGGGGAAACAATGTCTGTGGGGAGGATGGGGAGACAGAGAGCTACACAATGGCAATGTTACAGGAGAGAATCACAACAGGAGGCAGCAGGGTCTGGGGTCTGGAGGCACTGAAGAAGAACCCAACTGGCTACAACTTCTTTCAAGTACCTGTAGAGAGCAATAATGTCACCCCTAAACCTCTTTTTCTCCAGGCTAAACAAGCTCAGCTCAAGAACATATGATCTGCTGCATACTTAGATGCCTGATGTGGTGTCTGTCAAAGAAGTATTTTTTCCCTGGCAAATTCTAACCACTAAACAGACATCTATGAATCTTTGTAAATATATAAAAAGCTTCACTTTGGAAGATGACACCAATAAATCCCAGGACAAGCCCAGAGAGTAGGCTTTGCTGAAGAAAAAATAATTTGATTTTTGTTTCCTGAAAGTTTTTTGTCTGGTGAAGCTTGAACCTCAAATTGCACTTGACAAAGATCAGACTCAACCTGAAGCAGGTATGTTGGGGAGGCTGTGGGTTGTTACAGCATAGCTCTAGTCCATAGCTTCTGCATGGACTCTGCTGAAGTCTTCTACTCTATAATTTAAAGTACACCTTCATTCTCAGCCAAATACAAGCAAAATAGCATAAGATGTTACTGAAATCAAAGGTAATAAAAGACAGAAAAGATAATAAAACCACCAAAGAACAGAAAACTACAAGGAAGCATTACACCGTACATCCTGGATTTAGCTGTCAAGTTTTGTTGTCTCAAAGTTCAGATGCAAGGAACTGTGTTTGCAGTTGTAACAGAAACGAATCAATTTTATGACCACTATAAACATTCATCATGATGGGTGTTGAAGAAAGTGCCAGAAAACCTTTCACCTAGAGGCACAAGCTGACCAGCCAAGCTGACATCATCCCACACAGTACCACCATCAAGATTCCTCATAACTGACTGGCTGCATCATAGGGATGTTTCACCTCCCTGTGAGGTGTCAGAAGCTTCTGGGTTCGAAGATCAAAGATGAACATGACATATTCTAAAGATCTGACATGGTATGGTGACTAATCTTTCTCTGTTTTTGAAGAATCGGAGCTGCCCCAGGTGAGTCTGGAGAGCTCTGTGTATGTGAATCAACATGGTTTAAAGACAGATCCTTAGCGTGGGTCATCCTGCTTTTCCGAGTACCTCCCTCCTGTTCTCAAGTAGGAAAATGAAAAACTTCTAATATCTCAAGCTATGCTTGAACATGTCCAAATAATTGGACAATTCATGTCCATTTAACTAATTATGAAGTCTAAATGCAGATCTTTCAGAAGAAACTAGCTGTGAATTAATATTTAAATGTCATCATTGAAAGGATAATAAAGATATTTCTATAAGGTAATACTCAAAAACCCCACCAGTTATTTAAAACATATACAGAGCATTCTTTTCTTTAAAGGTGTATGAACATAGTACACTTCCAGACAAGAGAAACCTCCGTTAAAAATTTGCTTAATAACAAATGCTACTCTTACAGTTGTCCACCAAAGCAAAGAGGTTCATATTACTTCTTGAGAGGCTTCATATTTTGGCACCCTAGTGCTTTTTCAACTTACAAGTTGTCTATATCAATGCAAATATCCCATGGAATAGAAAAAAGGTACATTTCTCTGGAGAAACAGGCATAGCAGAGAGATGCATGGAAACTTGGAATGCTGGCTTCTTCTTCACTCTAGTCTCAATTTGGCCAGCTATCAGCATAAAGTTTTAATGTCAGTCTATCTGCCAGATATATTTCAGGCCCAAAGGGATTTCAAAGGCAGGGATAAATCTGCAGCAAGATTTTTCAGTTACATTCATCTCACACTTTTTACATTATTCTCTCACTTTCTATTCCTGTGCTCCTACTGAAGGTCTGACTACGTTACTGGCCATAGCACAGAACTTCTGTGTGTGAGGAAGCAACTGCCAAAGTCATGGTTTGAATGCTGTGTGGACTACACCAGTAGGGACAAAGAAGTCAGAAAGGGTATGGAACAATATAATCCAAACAAACCTGAATTATTCTGCCATTTTTTCCCATAACAGTAGAGCTAAAGGCAAGGGAAGAACTGCAGATGTTATCTACTGACAAGGCCTTTGACACATCCCCCACCACATCCCTCTGTCCAAATTGCAGAGACATAGATTTGACGGATGCACTGTTCAGTGGATGAGGATTGGCTGGATGGTTGCATCCAGAGAGGAGTGGTCAAGGGCTCAATGTCCTAGCCGAGACTGGTGACAAGTGGTGTCCCTCAATACAGTTGTCTTTTGTAGGGCTGCTGTCTTACTTACAGTGGGCTTGTGCCCAAATGCTTCCCCAAAACATAGATTCTGTTCAGAAAGTAATGAAATATAAAACTGTCACAAAACCCCACCTTGATTCATTACTTCATCTACCTCCTACAATATTGATTTTAAAACCACATAGGCATATTACAGTTGTGAAGTTCTTCTCAAATTAGAGATGCCTCATCATCTCAAATTACTGACACTGGGAGACAAAGACCAATAGCTCTGTAATTGTTCCAGGTTTAGCAGAGTCAGCACACACTTGAAAGACAATTCAGTTATCAACTCTCTTCGACACTCAAAGCCAAGCCTGAAATCCTTCCTTGATTAACTGCCATATTGAAACCATAAAGTCACGACAAATGTGGTCATCTTTAGAATACATGCAGCTGCCACTGCCAAATTTGGATTTCTCTTACTCTATTTGTATTTTTAGGCATTGGATGACTAAAACACCTCCTCTGCACTCTGCTCTTCTCAGATATCCAAGTTATAAATTTGATGCAACCCTAAAGTGCATGAAGCTTTGAAGTTCAATGAAATTCTGATGTTTTATGCAAATTCAGATGTCGTAATGAGAACAAGACTCTTTGGAATTAAAGAGATTAGTATCTTCCTTTAAACCACATCCGAGTCCTGCTTGTCCAACCTTATTTCCTTTTATGACAAGGTAACCCATCTAGTTGATAAAAAAAAATCCTTTGAATTTCAGTAAAGCTTTCAAAACTGTCTCTCACAGTACCTTGGACAAAATATCTGGGATAACTCATCATGGGATGGGTTAGCAACTGGCTCATGGGTTGGGCACAAAGGGTTACAGTGATTGGGGTGACATCAGACCGCTGACCTGTCACCAGAGAGGTTCCACAGGGAATCTTAGGCTCTGTTCTCTTCAACATCTTCATGAATGACTTGGATGCAGGACTTTAAGGGATACCAAGTGCAGAGGACACTAAATTGGGAGGAGCTATTGACTTCCTCTGCAGAGGCCCTGCAGAGACACGTCAACAAAAGAGAGGACTGGGCAATCAACAACCATGTGAAGTTCAGTAAGGGAAAGTGCCAGATTCTGCACCTGGGATGAGACAACCCTGGATGTATGGACATGCGGAATGAGATGCTGGAAGGCAGCACTGTGGAAAGGGACCTGGGGGTTCTGGTCCATGGCAAACTGAACATGGGTCAGCAGTGTCCTGACAGCCAGGGGGGCCACTCGTGTCCTGGGGGACATCAGGGATAGCATGGCCAGCCAGGCAAAGGAAGGGTTTGTCCCAGTCTGCTCTGCACTTGGGCAGTGTCACCTCGAGTGCCAGGGGTAGTTCTGGGTGCCACAATAAGGAAAGAGATTAAACTACCAGTGTCCAAAGGAGGGCAATGAAGATGGTGAAGGGTCTTAAGGGGAAGCCATATGAGGAGTGACTAAGGGCACATGGTCTATTCAGCCTGGAGAAGAGGAGACTGAGGGGAGACCTCACTGCAGTTACAGCTTCTCATGAGGGGAAAAGGAGGGGCAGGCATTGATCTCTTCTCTGTGGTAACAGTGACAGGACTCAAGGGAGTGGCATGAAGTTGTGTCAGGGGAGGTTTATGTTGGATGTCAGGGATATCAGGAAAAGGTTCATCACCCAGAGGGTGGTTTGGCACTGGAAAAAGCTCCCCAGGGATGTGTTTATGGCACCAAACCTGACAGAGCTCAGGTAACATCACAGCCTCCATACTTAACCAAAGCCACTGTGAAAAACAGAACTGCTTAAATGCTTGAAAGTAAACACACACTTTGCTAACACTGCTCAATTCCAAAGGTAAGGAGCTAGTAAATACTCTCAGAAAGCCTATGAAATTCAAACACAGTTATGCAGATACAGCATTTCTACTTCCAAGGGTAGTTTACTTATCACTGGCTGTGAATCCTGTAATTTTGTTTCTGTAAACTCTCAAGGTCAAAATCATGTCTCTTATAAATGAAAGTAGATTCAGAGAACAAAGTCCAAATTTTCCATGAAGGCTAAACATCAAAACTGTACACTCCAGAAAGATGTAACCTGAACCCAAAGCTATCCTGTCCTAAAAACATTCAAAATTAGGAAATCAACCCAGTAGTAAGATTATCTTAACCTGTGACTCTCCATGGCACACACACAACAGGAGGTTATTGAAGTGAACCAGCAACACCTTAAGACCCTTTTTCTGCAGGAGGCCAGGATTTGCCTAAGGGAATCCCTTCAACCTCCTGCCTTGTGCAGCTCTCCAGACAGCTCTCAAAATGCTGCAAATGTGCAGCCTGCATGGGATGTAGGCCAAAAAGCAACAAGATGTACAGGCCCCGAGCCAGAAGATACAAGCAGCTCCCAGCGATTGCCGACTGCTGCCTGGCATCTGTTTGCTAAAGGAAATGTAGCACAGGCAATGTTCTGAACTAAGGAGAGTTTTATCCACATGGAGAGGAAAGAGTGGGATTGAAGTGGACTTTGCATATCAGGGGTCCTAGGAATATTAGCAAAAGGTAAGCTGAGGACTCGCTGGTGGATGAAATACCAAAAAAACCCCTTAAAAGTAAAACAAGCATGCATGACTTCACACTGGAGAGATAGATAGCCCACTGTCTTACCATCTCTGTGCAGCAACAAACTTTATGGCCTCTGCAGAAACATAAATATCCAGCCTTGAACAACCCTACAACCCTGAATGTATCCCACAAGTATACTGGAAGTTATTTGCATCCAAATCCTTGAGTTCTGACTACACTGCAGGGACACTGCTCCTCTTGGAGTAATTTCTACCTTTTATCCACTTTGGACTCTCTTTGCTTGAATAGATGATGCATCAAGAGTAAGAAGCACAAATATGGCCAGATGATCACAATCACAGGAGAAATGCAGGAATGAATTTAGAAGGCTGACTATGGTGACAATGCCTGCTCTCAGCTTCCCACAGGACAAACTTTCTGCTCATGTCTATATTCACCTGCCCATTCAGAACAATAGTGAAAACATGAAAAATTACAGTAAGTTACTGTAGTTAAAATGGGGATTATTTGGTGTTTCACTATATTCTTAAAATAAATGTCACCTCCAGTGAAAGAATCCTGAAGCAAATGCTTTGAAACTCTCTGCTTTGCTGTTAAAGGGCAAATGTTAATGAGTCCATCAAAAGCCAGAGAACAAAGGTAAGTCAGTACAGAGCCCATTACATTCCTTCATCCTTCCTGATGGCCAACTGTTTGAGGTGTAAACAAGTAAGTGTTTGCCACAGGATTTCTTCATTAGAAAAATGTGAAGCTGTGCCAAAATTCACAGCTGTTCCACTGAAGTCCATGTAAGTAGGTTGGAAAGTTTAAAACAAGCTGTTAAGAAACCTGTCTTTCTCCATGTATGGTGCTTCTCCTGTTCACAGCCTGACAATGAATTACACAGTAATGAAAGAATTTTCTGCCTAAAAGACACTGTTGGCACTGGTCTGAACTGTGCTATATCCCATAAAGTGCAGGCAGACCCTTCAAGGAAAAATAGTTTGTATTGAAAAATACCTCTGTATTTCTCCCACCCTTCATTACCATATGGCCAACTCATTAACCAAGGAACCTGAACAATTGAAAAGATGACTGTAAAGGCTGACTCCGTCTTCCACTCTTCAATCCCTTTTCCTTCTCAGCAATAAGGAATGCTATTTACAAACTCTGTATGTAATAAAAGCAGGTTCAGGTCCTAGGAATTTTGAACAAAGGTGGAGCAGCACTTTCATACCAATAAACTGGCACTAAACATGCCCAAGCTAATTTTTACAGCCCTCTGAATCAACACAGGGTAATACAGATAAGCTGAGATTCCACTAGAAATTCCACTAGACCACGTAACAATCCAGCAACAAACAGATAGGAGTGATCCTGTTGTTGGATCATTCACCTCTGAACTAGAAAAGGAGTTAAAAATACATTCTGTACTCTAACAGAACCTTCAGGGTGATCTCATAGGTGTTTTCTATCTCCCATTTTTATGGCATTGTATCTTCATTACAACTACACCTCCAGCTCTAAGTACAAGTCATCACAGATAAATTACTCAAATGAATCACATAAGTGTGTTAGATTAGATTCTTTTGTCACCTGATAGCAAAAGTTAGAAATCAATGTTCCTGCCAGTTAATGTAGGACCAGGCTTGCCACTGACTGAATACTATTAAGTGAGCATGCAATAGTCAGATTTCAGGAATCATGCAGTACAATAATTGCTTTTATTATGTTGAACAGAGATGAAAAATGAGAACAGAAGTACATGACCTAAAAGCAGAAAAACCTTTGCTAAAACACTATTAACTGCTCCATCATGGACTCTGTAACAGCACATGTAGATTCATGTGTTTCAGTAAAAAAATGCATTTAATTTGCAGAAAATAATACTTCCAAGGGAGCAGGAGATCCATATACTACGAACACACCAAACAGCGCTAGCCAATAACTTCTTAAACATTAACCTCCAAAAGTCTGCTTTAAAATGCTTTAATTGCACTGGGCAGAATGCACACAAATATATTTTTTTGATTCTCTAAGAGAAGATCTTATTTACAGTTTATTCCAACACTTGCAGATGTCCTGCCCCTTTCCTACTGTCCTGAAATTCATGCTGGTTTTTAAAAGGCAAACACCACTATAAGATTATACCACTCCTCCTACAAACTGGCTTATTTTAATAACTGTACACACATCTTTGTGTTAATTAGGACAAAGGGAAGAATTCACCACCTTTAACATGAAAGATACAAGCTGAAAGTCAAAACCTACTAGGAATATCAGGCAGGCCTAATAGTCATATTTTCATGCTGTTTAAGTTCCTAAGCTACTTGGAAAACTTACAAAAAAAAAAAAACAAAACAAAAAAAACCCCAGAATCCTAAATACAGTTTAAGCTGAGAATCCACTGCAGTCAAGTGTTTTGTTCTTTCATGTTAGCTTGTGAAGGACTGGCAGAATGTTTGATTTTACCCTTTAAATCCAGAAATAAGAAAGAACATTCTCATTTCCAATAACATGTTGTACTTCAGTAACTAAGCATATTTTGGAACATATTTTATTTTTCTAAGTATCCTGTGAACTCACAGATCAAAAAAATCAAGTCTATTAATATATTTTTGACCATAGTTAAACTGATTCCTAGCTCTACTAGTATAGATTAAATAACTGTACATGTTCAGAAATCTGACTCTCTCAGAACACTCTTTGGTACTGGGATACAACAAACCTAAATTGTGATTTTTAAATGCAAGTATTTAAAGTCAGGCACTTGCATTCCACACAGAGTAGTAAAACCAACAACATTTAGTAAGGTCACACTTGCAAGGACTTAAAGAGCACTTGTCTGTCTGCATTTCTGTTAAAGAAGTAAGCAATGACACCAAACTTTGTACCTGCATTAAAAAATAACATTATTACATAACTACCTCTATGTATTTCAGTGCATCTTTGAATTACTGAAGCTTGAGAATTGAGATTTCTATTTATTAATTTTTAGCATTGCTTGTGAAATTCATGAAACAGTGGGATGAAATCTGTTGTGCTTTAAAGTCCGATTTCCCTTAAAACCCAGGACATGGCTCCTGTACAACGGGGATAAATGAACTTGGAGCCACAGAATGACTAGAAAGGAGAAGTATTACCTGAGCATCATTTTTCTGGAACATTACAAATCTCCAGAGAATGTTGGAGTATTACCAATTGCATATTTTCCATTCTCATGTGAAGAAAAAAATCTCCAGTGCAGCAAACTGTATACAAAACAAACTTTGTTTTGTTCAGCTGTGTGTACTCAACAATCAGCATTAACCACTCACACCTGGAAAGTTACCCAAGCCCTGCTTACTGTCAACAGCTGCCAGCCGTCACCTCTCCATCTCATACTCCCCCAAACCAGCTCAAACCAGAGTACTTGCTCATGATGGAATCAAGTCCCACCATAGTTAGTGAGAGAAATTGTCTTTTAAGAGTACTTGGGCCAAAGTAAATCATCAGCATCTGTACAGGACACTGGCAAATCCAGGCTTTGAACTAAGTTTCTGTAATGATTTTCATGCAAGAATTGACAAGATCACAGGGAAAGCCAGAGAACATTCAAAGTCTTAATTAGAACAGGCAGTATTTATTGGCAAATTATGCAGTCAGAAGTCTATCAACATAAAGTAAAGCTTTTAGTCATTTCCTACATCTGCAAATGTGACACATTTAGAGACCTGCAGGTCCTCCTAAGCTTATGCTACAATAATAAACTGTACTGGTTCCCTTATCACTGCCATTATTAAGTAAGAGGGATTCATACAGCATACTTGCATCTTACACTGTTATCTATCTTGGATGCAAAGTTCAAAACCAACAGAATACTACCTTCACTTTTATCCTTTTCAACAAAATGTTCAATAGGCATAAAAATTGTTAAGTTTCAGTCACCTGCAGTCACAGACCTACTGACCTGTGCAGTTTATTTGAAGTCTTTTGCATTTGTAGCATGCTACCACACTAACATAAGACTTTAAATGCAACTGATTATGACTGTTTAAGGAAGGAATTAGTAAAAAAAATAGGTACTAAAACAATGGGTATACATTGTGCTGTATTTTAATGACAATAATGAACTTATTTGTTGATAACATAATATTCCCAGTTATCTCTGGAACAATCTTATTATTAATGCTGTGCTCATCCTCTCCTTCCTGCTTGGTTCAGTAATTAACCTGTTTCTGGTCTCGCACGCTGCATAATCAGAGGACATTGGCCTGTGGGTTTCTCAGTTAAAGTTTTAAATGTTTCTAGAAAGCACCAGATCTACTTTTTAGCTGTTAATACATAGAAGACTACTGTCATTCAAATAAACTTGAACTTTTATCAATGTGAAACTTTTTCTTAATTAAAGCAAAGACTAGGGTTTTTTTTTTGTTTGTTTGTTTGTTTTTTGGGGTTTTTTTTGGGTTTTTTTTTTTTTTTCAGAAACGAGGAGTCAGAGTCCCTTCTGCAATAAAGAATGTGCCATTCTGACTTCACCAAAATGTCATCCAATTTACTTCATAAAAGCATTTGGCCATGTGCTGCAAAAGAGAAAAGCTATTACATGGGATTGGTCACTGACTTTTTGACAGAAAAAAATAATTGTTGTCAGCACAGTGATTAAGGTTACAAATATCAGTGGTAACTCTTCATCAGGAAGAAAACTCCCAACCATCATGGTTGCTTGTAGGGGTCATGGGTGGTGGAGATATCCTGTTGGACTGTTCACTATGTCCTCCATATGTCCTCCAGTTCAAAGAAAAAAAAAATCAGGAGTCCTTTAAATGATACTAGTGAAAGTGACATGTGTAACAAACAAAAGGAGTCAATTCTTCACATGAGAGGAGGCAACTTGTGGCACACTTTTACAGATACACTGGAAGCAAAAAGCCTACACACATGCAAGACAGACACAAGACAATTACTCTCAACATCACTAAACACACAAACCCCATCAAGATCAGGAAAAGTTCCAAGAATAGTCATGAACTGGTAGAAAAAATGGATGAAACATCTTGCTGCCCTATCCTTCTCCTCCCTTGACATCTGCTTATGGGCAGTGTTGGAAGCAGAACACTGGGTTAGATAGATCTCCCAGTGTGAGCCAGCACAGCCACTCTTATGTATGATGAGCAGACTTTAAGAGGATTATTCAGTGAACTCCATGCTGCAAATGACTGCAGGAATGATGCATTAGCTGATTGCATGAGGACAGACTGCAACAGCTGACTTGTCACTGGGTCAGCATCTGTACAGCGCAGAGGAGGGAATATTCTGCTTCCTTCCACATAATGCTGCAGTGCATCCTTTGCCTCAGGTAGGTGTCACCAGGGTCACACCTGTGAATTTTCCCAGGGCTACAACAGTGTTGTGCATGGAGCAGTGCAAAAGGAACAGTAGATTTAAGAGTTCCTGGATCTCCCTTTATTTGATGTTGGAGCGGCAATTACATCATCCCCTGCACTAAGCTCCCTGTGCACAGCAGGGCAGGCGTGACATGCAGCAGTGCTGTCAAGGGTGCCAAAGTAGTTACAGCACTGCTCTTCTTACTCACAAAACAAAGACAATATGGAATGTCTTCCCTTCTGTGACCATACAAAATAGTTCATGGCTGATTAAGGCTCCAGAAGACAAGCAAAGTATCAAATAATCTGTATTTCTAAGACTAAAATTGTATGGCCAATAGTATGGAGATCTTCAAAGGCATTTTCTAATTCACATGGTCACAGGTTTTTTCATGAATGTTAACTGGATGGAATAACTGATTTTTATTCAGTTACCAGTTCACAGATCAGAGTTGTCACTCAGTGGCACAGATACCTTCAGGAAAAATACAGAAAATTATTTAACATGAACAGTAACTGACAAAAAAAAAAACAAAACAAAAAACCTCCTCATCACAATGTATTAGGCATCCCTCCTACTTTGTACCCAGTAAGCGATGAAAACATAATTGTTAGAAGGGAGAACAATGTCAGTAAATCATACTAAACAAAACATCTAGTATTTATAAGTGAGTTTTTTATGCTATTAGCATATAAATGCTAAACTGGGTCAGCTTATCCCTGTCTGCTCTTCTGCCTTGCCATCATTTACACTATACTTTAATAACCACAGTTTCAGATAGAAGTGATAAAAAGGAGAATATCAGTGTTTGCAAAAGAAACACATCACTGCTTTTTGATATAAAACTAATACCCTTTTCACTTCAAATTTCATTTCCTTTTGTTCTCCCAAGACTATTTATATATATGACCTTTTACCTGAGACTGGATCTCTTGATAAACAGCTAAAAGCTACTCTGTTTCACATCAGCACAACCTTAACCTACTGCACTCATTGCCATAAAACACATACAAAGGTCACAAGTCGGGATACGTAAGCGAGAGAGATGTGGAAACCCATTATTTTTAGAGAAGACTGCAATATGTGAAAGGAAATGAGAAACATAGTAACAATCCCATGATGCAACTCAGTGGTACCAACTCCATCTGTGGAATATAATGGTATGTTCCAGGACAAAGAGTAAAATGTATCTCTAGCCCTGCAGAAGGACTGAATGCTACAAAAAGTTAAACTGGTAGTGCCAGGATCAAACATAATTCCAGAACTTGTAAAAGGTTACAAAAACTTTGCCGAGGGAAAATATTTATCTTTCATGCCCATCCCCACAATGTGCAACTAAAACATCCCTGTGTTATCAACATTGTTTCCAGCACAAATTCAAAAAACAGCCCCATACCAGCTACTATGAAGAAAATTAACTTTACCCCAGCCTAAATCTGCACACCATCACATATAAACTGGCAGGGGATTAAGATGTCAATGACCACACCCCATAAGAACCCTGTAGCAAGAACCTAAGATAAAAAAAAAAAAAACAAAAAAACAAAAAACAAAAAACAAACAAACAAACAAAACCAAAAAAACAAAAAAAACAAACCAACCAAACCAACCCCAAATTAAACATTTACAAAGTAGCAAAAGAAGACTTCTCTCTTGCTGGGTTTACCTAACTCTGTGCGAATGTGCACAGACGTGTTCAGTAACAATAGAGCTCAGAACAGTTCAGGGAAACATTTTATTCTGCCTTTCAAATTTGAAAACTGATATCTGATTTATCTATTTACTGTAACATTATTCATAAATGGATAAAGGATGATCTAAAAGAGCTATGACCTAAACATGGAAAAAATCCAGGCTCTCCAGGCCTGCATCTCACATTACAGTTACTTAAACTCATCTTGAAAAAGCTAAATTGTATTTTCAGATCTACAAATCAAAATACTCACAAGGAAAAAAGTTTTTCACACATGGAATTCATGCAATGTTACTTTCAAAAGAAATACTTGATCTGCAGTAAATTAGGGAGTCTTAAGTGCCTTTATATTGTTCTAGTTACTCATGTAAGGTTCTCAGTGCACAAAGAACAGACCCCTTTCTTAACACTGAAACTGAGATGCTCACTGCTGGCAATGAAGGTCAAATGCTGCTGGGATTTGCTGGATACATCAGATTTTCAAGAGAGTACATATCCAAACAGGAGGATCTGGCCCCTTGTGTCCCACTCATCCCATGGTCCTGTTGCTCTCAGACTGCTGTGAACCCAGTTTATGACAATGAGCTTTGGGGCACTGAATGTGCTCCAGACAGATCAGGGTGTACCAATCACCTTCTGGACAAACTGGGATCTTCACAGTAATCAGAGGAGAGGTTTTAAAAAACTCATAGAATTTATACTAAAGCAAATGAACATTTCACTGCTCTTAATATGGGAAAAGGAATTAATTTAGTGCTGACTCCTTCTGAAGCTCCCACCTTCAGAGTTTTCCAGATGAAGCTAATGGCAGAGGCCAGCAAGAATTAAATGCCGTAGACAGAAAAATCTCTTACACTTCTTTACTTTGGATCAGTTCTGACTGCCTGCAATGTGTCCTTGTCACAATGACAACACTGACTGCTGATTTATACAGAGATACAGAGGGGATAATGCTGATCATTTTGTGTAACCTGATTAACTGAATGACTAATTAAGGAGAAGCAGCATAAACACCGAGGAATCTAAACAGGAGGAACTGAGAGATTTGTCTTAGCTGAATTCTTGGTAATCTCCCATTTCCCCCATGGGTACAGCAAGGATACTCAGCAACAGCTGGCTATTGCGGAAGCTCACATGTTTTTTACTGTACCCAGTTTCTTGGTGCTGACTTTGATGACTCCCTTTTGAAAGATGATGATGTCCTACCTGAGATGGACTGCTCCTAAGTGCTAAATCACAATGTCATCCCCCTCCAAAAAAAACCCAAAAAAACCCAAATCACCAAACCCACACAACAAAACAAACAAAAAACAACAGCAACAACAAAACCCTCAAATAAACCCAAATCAGTAACAAAAAATGAATGAAAAACATTTCAAATAAAACAAGTGCAAGTATAGACCAGGACACACATATGGATCTTATTTTCTCTACATTTTAGCTATGTGGAATTACCATGGGACAGTGATAGTAGCAATGAGTACTTTTTTCAAGAAAAAACTGTGAGTGCAAAAGCAAAATTCCTAAGCACCTCAACTACAAAATTTGTCATCTGTATTCAAACTATTTACAGTATACTAGAAGTATAGACAGCAGGAGAGAAAGATGCATTTGTTATGCGCCTGTCTTTCCTTTATATATCCTGAATCTTGGCAAATTTCCTCTCACAATGTATTAAGATTAAAATATGGCTGGTGAAATTTTAGTGAAAGAAGTATCAGCATAATAATTAATTACAGAGGTTAGCATTAGTGAATTTGTGTAAATATTCAGGATTGCATTTAGTAACACCATAAGTGACAGATTTATAATCCTGTAAATGCTTCAGTGAATTTCAAGAGCAGAAACATTCTGGTTTAACATAATACATACACAGGGCTGTCAAAGCCAGCAGAGCTAGAAGCACTGGAAAGCCATTTGAGAATTACACAAGGAATTGTTCAGGGTTTTTTTTACTTGCCTTTCTGAATCACACCCTAAACATAAGCATCCTCCTCACTCCAGACTGAATTTCCAATAGGTGAAGGGTTTGTTTGGAGACTTACAAACTTTCCCCTACAAATCTCATATTGCTCATTTCCCATCAGCTCACATCTTAAAATGTCATTCTGGTTGAATCATTATACATCTTTACTATAAACCATCTGCTCGCTGGTGGACAACTGCAAAGTGAATTCCAGCTGAAGAAATACTAAACAAAAACAAACAAAAAAAAAAAACAGAGACAGACTTCCACAGGTGCTCCTTCTCCCCCTGCACTTTCAACCCATCTGCACATCTTCCATGTGAACCCACTCCAACTCCTGGGGGCTCCTTAGTCCACACAGGAGCAAACTGACATGACTTGCCCAAATAAGGGGAATCTGCACAAAATGGAAATGTTTGTTCAGATCTTCGGGAAGGATTTCCAATGACCCGTTCCTGCTGTCTCCTGATGGGAAAGAATTAATCCAGTACTGAAAGCTGACCATTAACACGATGCTAAAATAGTCCCAGGCATGAAAGAAGAATAAAGGAAACTATCTCGACCCTGCAGGCTCAGCCAGGGCAGTGTAACATGGATTAGAAACGGATGTCTTTTTTCGTGACGTAAATGAGGGCTGTTCCTGTGTCTGCCCTGTGTAGCCCTGGGGTGACAGGGAAAGGGACTGATTTAGAGGGAGCCTATTAGTCATGGAATTGGTGAGTTCTCAGAAATTTCTCCCAGATCTTGTCATGCTGTAGCTGAGGAAGGGAAAGAAGCATTTATAAGTGAAGATCCAGCTTTGTTCATGGGGGAACGTTATCAGCTGAAACACTGCGGCTTTTAGTGAAGGTGCAGCTTTAAACCTAGCAGCAGAGGGGCTAGTCAAGCCAAGATAGAGAACTTTGTGACAATCTTACATTTCCTACCCTTCGTCAGGGACGAAAGGCTCAAATCTTACTTCAGGGTGAATGATATATTCAGTGCAGAA
The DNA here is from genome assembly GCA_013400215.1 of Cisticola juncidis. Taxonomy (NCBI): domain Eukaryota; kingdom Metazoa; phylum Chordata; class Aves; order Passeriformes; family Cisticolidae; genus Cisticola; species Cisticola juncidis. The sequence goes on along the minus strand of VXBR01002816.1, from coordinate 34,985 downwards.
TGGGAAGGAGAGAGCATTCCACTTTAAGTTAAGTTGGCTGGAGCACTCTCCTTGACAAAAAAAAAATTCACTTAGGGTTCTTACCTGGCTTGGATGGGCAGTGCAAACTTTGCACACACCAAGCACCAAGAGGTGCAGCCACATCTGCAGCAGGGGGTTGCCTGTATGCCAGAAATCTCAGAGCAGGCTTGCACAATGCTGTGCATGCACTTGTGCTGTCATTTAAAGTGCAAAAAACTACTCTGACAACTCATTCTCCCCACTAAAGTGACAACTCTGGCTAGAAGACTGGAAACAAACAAGATAAAGATGCAGGAAGGTAATTGCATCTAAAATAACAGTTCTTTTGATACTATTTGTTTTTGCAAAAATCAGCAGATCATTCTGCAGCTCTTCAAGGATTGAAACCTGCCTGTTCAGAGGTTATCAGAATGCAACCACAATATACTCACAATGATAAAATTGCACATTATCTACTTGACTTTGGAAGATCAACTTTCAGTTAAATTTAAATATTATATTACGTTAATATTATTTTAATGTTATAATAATTTTCTAAATGTACTTGTTTTTTCTTCTGCATCAGTGAACAGAGAATGTATTCTACCACCCAGCAGCAGAGGAATGGGAAAAGACTTTTGCATTCCTGTCCCAAACATGTGATCAAACCAGGAACAGCATTACATCCTCATTATGTCAGTGCTTGTGTGCCAGTGCAAATATTTATGTGCTCTGAGCTGACTGGTTCTTGTAACCTGAAGTGCTCCATCAAGAAGGCATTGGAGGGAAACGGTGAAAATATAACAGGGAAAAAAGAGATCTTGTGACCCTGCATGACAAGGCAATAGATTATATGTTTTATCTGAAGACAATACCGAGCTATAAACCATGCTATTAAAGGTGACATGTTTCACCTAAGCCAATGGAAGGAATCATTCTGGAAATCTCCCAAGAGCGAGTCTCATAATAGTTTGCCTGCCCAAATTTCCCTTGCCCCTCGAACTAAATAAAAATCTTCATTGCCTACCTTTGATCATTAGAGTATCGTAATGACTGTTATTGCAAGGTCCCAGTACATTCCAGCTGCAGCAATACACCACTGGCTAGTGCTACAACAGGACTACAGGCAGTTGCAGTTCAAACAGCAATTCAAGACCTTTGTATATTAAAGGTCCTTTCTCAAAATTATTATTTCTGTTGTTACTATAGGCTTTGTAAACCTATTTCTTCCAGAAGATTACAAATCTGAGTTGCAGTACTGCAACTCAAGACTGACTAATTATCCGTTATAGGAATTATTACTCAGTTTAGTAACACAAAAATCTATCAGGATCATAAGGAGTCACAATAGGAATTCTGTTCCAAAGCAAAACATAAGCAATATTTTCTTAGGAAACCCTGACGCTTATAATGTGAAAATGCAGAATAGTGCAGTGTACTATCAGAAAATTAACTGCTTACCCACAACACTGCCTAATAAAAACCAGATATTTATGATCCTGACAATGTGACCACAGAGCAAACACCTAATCAGAACACTCAGCCCACTCCACCCATCTTTCTCTAAGCAGCAGATCCTATTGATCAACAGACTGAGACTCTTACTGGCTTAGGAAATTGAACTAAAACTTGGATTAAGGACTGCAGTAATAGCTGACTGCAAATGAGACCTGTAAACGCCAATGGACTCCATTTTATTTCACAAATTTAAAAAATATTAAATCAAACCCCATAATGCTTTTATTATAAGGCATTCCAAATATAGATATATTTCTGAAGAAAGCACATGTTATACTTCCACCTGCTGGCCACCAAACTGGATGATCATCTGGGTATCATTCTAATAGGTGGAACAAAATCCTTCCAGGCAAACTGTCATGAACCTGATAGTCCAATTTTCCATTGAAATAAAACTATTCTAAGAAAAAATTTCTCTTTTGTTAAAATTTCCCTTTTAAAAAAAATGTAGATGTTTCCAAAGAAATACCTTCCATTATTTCTAATTATGATAGTACAGTATGCCTGAGCAATGAACAAGAGGAGGCTTTACAGACCTGGGAACAAAGTAGGGACTGGAATGCAACCTGCAGAGATTTCCAGCTGCCTTGTTTTCTGAATTATAATCCACTGAGAAAGCAAGCTAAGAAATCCCTTTTACCTGGCACAACTTGCCTTTCCCAATGACTGAGCAACCTTTGAAAGAAGAAACGTAACTGAGATTAAGCTGTTTCTGTGCCTCCTCAGTGCACATACACAAGAATGGTAGTTCAACTATCAACAGCCCTACAAATCACATCTCTTTTTCCCCATCTCTAACAGTAATTAATTTTCAGCCTCCTTAAAACATATTTTCTTTAAGATGCAACAGTCTGTGCCTGATTCAAACACTCTTGCTCCTTCTGGAAGCCTGTAGCATTGTGGATTTTCGCTAGCTATGACCAACAGAGTAAACAAGATGCAACTTGCTCCACTGGAGCTGTTTTTCCTTTCCAATGCACTGCTCCAAGAGAAGCCTGATGCTTCCATGACTTTATTTAACGATCCACATATTCTTGTTATCATTTGACAGCATGAATAGTAGGACAGGGCTGTGGAAATTCAGAGAAAAATGTGAACAAGGAAAAGTAAAGAAGGAGTGAGAGTGAAGGCAATCATGGGAAAGGCAGCAGTGTAGTGACTCAAGGTAAAGTGCTGGCATTACGGTGAGGGATGTGAGGGAAAGGATGGTGGAATACCCAACAAGGAAGTGAGGTCATCTAAATCTCTCCTTGCTCTCTTGTTGTTTCTAAAACAGAAGCTAAAAAAGCCACTTAAATAAATGCAGATGAGTTTGATGGCAAGTCCACAGTTTCTTCACTTTCCTTGCCATTCACTCCCGCATCCCACCATAGTTCATGCTTGAGATCAACAGGGCCTCAGTTCATGAGAGCATTGTCCTGAGCATCCTACATTCTTCACTGCTTACAATTGGATTACTTGGAAAATTTCTATCCACCTACCTGTAGATCTAGCAGCGGTTTTTCCAGAATCAGTAACTACAAACAGCTTGCTGTTTTCTGGACACTGTGACACAGGTCATGATAAATAATTGTTTGAATCATTTGTTCTTGTGTAACACAGACCAGCTTCTACTGCATGTAATGGTTTACGCGTTAGCAATCTGGCAATTACTTTTCTCTACTGGATCTCATTATCACTTGGTTTTCTCTTCAAGTGAACCATCTTTAGTTTATTATACAAATTGGCTAGGATACAGGATATCTGCTAGGATACAAAACATATAACCTTTGAGAATAGTATAAAGCATCCTTTCATAGAGTAACCTGACAAATTAAAAAAAATAACTTCTTAGTAGCTTTGCTACATGAAGTTAGATGATTGTACTTCTTGAGTACTTCTTGAGTATGTGCTTTGATTAAACTAAAACTTCACACCCAAATTAGATGGACAACGAACTAGGTCAAATTTCTGCAGAATTTAGAAAAATTCTGCCAGCAGAATTTAGAAAATATCAACAAGGTCCAAAGATGCAAACACAGTGTGAGCCCTTGTATTTAGGGCATGGCTTTCTCAGGCAATCATCTGTCTCCTGAGGGAATGCAATGGGCAACGCTTCCCATCTCACTTGAGTAATTATTAGCTATTTTAGCTAATTTTTATTAGCTAATTAGTTAGTAATAATTATTATTACTATTAGCTAATAGTAATTAGCTATTTTGTTGGAGTAATTCTGCTTGCCTTCATGTACTTTGATAGCTTGCATCTCTTAACAGCTGTGGGAAATTTCCCAGATCTCCATCTGGGAACATCAAAAAACATCAATTACTACTAAGTCCCTAGAACTGATAGACTATCTTGACTTTTGGATCTGACTGAGGCTTGAAGGAGGAGGAAGTACATCTGAAGCTTTTCTTCTGGGCCCTTTGTTTTCAGAAATAAGTTCCTTCCCTGGTTCTGTTGTTGAAGTGACCATCAGTGGCTAAATATCACTGTCACTGGCCAGGCAGGTCATTTCCACTACCCAGAAGTTACTGTGACACTGGAAGGCTATCAGTGATTCTACCTCCTTCCACAGAAGCATTTCAGCTGAGTGCTAGTAACATCTAGAAGACAACGAAATACAGCTAAATACTTCCTCACTGATTCGCATTATAAGAAAACCAGCAACCCTTCTAAAGGCAGTTAAGCCCAACTCATACTGATTCAGCAGACCCTCCTGCAATACACCACAAAGGCAGAGACGTTATCAGCTGATTTCACCTGAATAGCAGAACCTGGGCTCACATCAAACTTTCTGTTCTGTCAAGGTCAAAGACACTGACAGCTTCTGTCCAGACAGGGAAGGCTAAAGTGAGCTTATCAGTGGGTAGAACACTACCAAGGATAGGTATATAGTTCAATCCTCCCAAACTCAAGAGTTCACACCCTGTAAGAGAGTAATTATATGCATAGTTAACATACAATAAGAATGAGGCAACTGCAAACCATCCTCAGGACCATTTCCTGCACAGATTTAAGGTTGCTTCCTGTGGTAGAGACAGCACAAGCCAGAACAAGACACTTTTGGTTGCCCTACTTGTTAGTTTTTGAATTTTAGAATCTTTGAATGTTACACACGAGCCCTCTTCCCACCAAAGTTGTAATACTCTAACTACATCACTTTCTATAAAAGTTCCAATGTACTCTCTTCAAAGAGTAACTCTTACTTAATGCTTCTTTTCAAGTGCATTCAAAAATGGCTGAGTCAGAACAGTACCTTTTAAACTCAGGTACACTTTTGAGACAGGCAGATTTCATGCAAGAGCTAAGGCTAGAAACATCACATTGTCCTAGAGTACAGAAGCTCATTATCACTAAAGTACGCCATAAATGATAACCATCTCAGAAACCCTGAACATTTCTTAAACTTATTCTGCCACCTCATTTAAAAGTATTTACATTTTAGTGAATATATTTCCTGCATAAGTAAGTGTGTAGCCAGCAAAGAATAAGATATTTAGTACAATGAACTTCAAGACTAGTACTGAAAATTAGCCTATCAGCAGAATCAATGTGTAAACTGCATACCAATCAATAAAACAGAACACTACTACAAGAGTTCACCTTCCACTTATCTAAAATATTTCTGAATTCAAGTGTGAAATAAACCTGAATTATTGATTTGCTGTGAGAAAATGAAATATTAGAGATACTCACTTTTACCAAAATTATTCTTGCTAGCTCTTCACATACAGGATTTTCTTCATCCTTCTTCAAGTCTTCTAATTCAAACAAGGTATTGTAATTTTCCAGCATTTTTGTCATTATCTTGTTGCAGATTTCCTGTTCCTTTATCCCTTCAAATCCAGAGGACACACTAGAATTGGAGACATGACAGATAACAGCAGAGTGTTACAGGGACTCAGCATACAAAAGGTCCTGCAGAGGGTCTCTGTAACACTTCATTTATGGATATAGGCTGCATAGCAGTCACAGGAAACTTTGTCTTGGAAAGGATTGTGCGTATGTTGGCAACAACTATCATAGCTTCTTTGCAGTTTTTCTTATCAATATTAAATACCAGACCAAACTATGCTGCTGAGGCTGTCTCTACAGGTTAATAGATCTTAAAGGCCCAAGAACATTTTAAAGTCTTCTGCAAAGTTGTTTATTACATGAAAGCATATATCTGAAGGTGTGAGAATTCTAAATGAGAGGTCTTAAAATCAGTTGTGAGCATAAAGTCTTAGAAATAAAATACCAGAATAAACATTAGTCTTAACATGGAATTTAACATAACATTCCAGCCTTAGGAAAAAACAACCTCCAACTCCAGACCCCAAGCATGGTTCCTGGCTGGGGGGGTCGCAATGACAGGAAGGGGTCCCGGGATCACAAATCCCAAACAGGGCTCCTGACTGTAGGGTCGCAGTGGCAGGAAGGAGTCCCGGGGTCCTGAACCCTCACAGAGTCCCCGTCAGCCCCGAACAGAGTTCCGGGGCAAGCGCCACAAGGGGAAACGGAAGGGGACCCTGGGGCCCTGATTCCAAGCACCAAGGATGCAATAGATGGTACCTTGAGAATCCTGTTTCGGTTCCCTGGTGGGGCTCCTTCCCCAGGCTGCAGAAGGTGGAGGTTGGATCGACAGAACGGACTGATCAATCGATACCTCCACTTCCAACCAAGAGGCCTTTTATTTATATATTACAAATGCATATTCATACCTTTATCTACACCCTACCTAATCTAGGTTCAATTCTCTAAGTTGGTAAAACTACAAAAAACTATGAAACGCAGCATCAAAAACCTACGCATATAGCATATCTATTAGCACCAAAACAATCTTGCTAGCGTAGAAATTCTCTTGTTATGCGTAAAAACTCTGTCTTAGCATACGTAAGAAACTTTATCTTATTTGCGCAAAATTCATACCAAAAATTATAAACAATACTCTACTCTGTTTTTGTTATGTCTAAACTCTATCACTAGGCCTGAAACTCTGACCTTCTACACTAGCAATTAGGCACTTAGGGTATGTGAAGCTTAAAGCTGAAGCTTAAATCTCTACTTTATGTGTGTGTGGCTTTATATATTTTAATTTTTCTGAAGGTTTTAATTCAATCCTTGCACTTCTCACCCTCTGCAGAGGATACATGGAAACATGGACTCCAACACTACGCTGTCCACAGAATGCAGATAGGGACAGAACTGAGACAGCCACCAAATGAGGTGCCACCAACTCTGCTCTAAGCTGGGTTTCACAACTGACAGGTCAGCATTTAGATGCTCTGAACTGGTAATTCAAGAGTCAGATTCCTCCAAAACCTGGTTCATGGTAACATCGAAGATACACAAGAAGGGTAAGTGAAAATATTAAGAAATCCCACATGCTAAGCAAAACACAAAGGTCTGAAGGTCTTTGCCTTCAGATGACCCAGTGCTGTACACCAGATTTTTTAATCTAACTTTTCAGTTACCATTTCTTTTGAAAGTAGGCTCATAACTCAAAGGGCTTTCTAAAACATGGAGATAAATGCTGCCTTTTGCAGAAGAGCCTAAAAGATTAACACAAAAAGTGGTTCCTATGCTCCATTTTCTGGGAGAATAACCAACTACTTGGCTGCTGAAGAAGCAGCTTCTTTCTCTCTTGAAGCAGGCCCCTTTGCAGCTTACCACAGACCTTAAAAGCACACAGAAAAAGGAAGATACTGTATGTATCTATATGTTTCCTTATGTATTTTACACAAGTCTCTCATGCAGCAAAAAAATTGTGCCACTTACAACAGAGCTCATAATTGATTGAAGCATCTAGTGATTATCTGCTGGAATATAAGCTTTCTGCACACTTTACTGGACAATTTTATTGGCCCCAAACTGACTTATATTCCATTTTCATGCAAAAGTTGAACCTCTGAAGAATCTTCTTCTGCAATCATTCAGTGTTTCTTACTGAAGTCAAAATCAAAACAAAGTTTCAAGTACCTTTTGGCTGAAGACAACAACTAGTTATGTGAGAAGAAAACACAACTCAAACCCCCAAAAGCAACACAAATTCCCCCTGAGCTATTTTACAGGGATGTAACTCGAAAGTAAACCATTGCTTACTGCAAAGAGTAAATAAAGATTTACAAATAACTACCTACCCTAAAACTGTAACTGTAGTTTACCGAGGCCAGATGTGCATTTCAACAAAAAGGCTCTGCAAGCTGATGCTCCCAAAAATTTGCCATTAGAAGTGCCTTTTTGTAGGGGCTATTGATCCTTCTCAGTGCTTTATTCTCTGCCATACAGCTATGTGTCAAGAGGGAGAGTAACCCACTGCAGCAGAACACATCTTTGTAAACTCCAGAAGAGAGTCTTTATTGCTATCATTTCAACATTTAATACATGTTAGAGTAGCAGAACCTGAATTTTAAAGAGTTGAATTATTTTACACTGTAGAATATTGGCAGTTGTAAAAATGTGTCAGTCTCAGCTGATCGATTTCATCAGTGTGGAAGCTGGCCTGTCTAAATAAGGAACAAATGGGATCACTTCTACTGGTGGATGTGCATTGACACTCAGGCCAATTCACTTCAAAGAATGTCACATATTCACTAAAACTTAGTAATTGGCCTGAAGGAAGTGTATATGTGCAGTAGGTTCATGCAATTATCCTGATTGAAGGAAACCCTCCTGCCATGCTAGATGATGTGCTCTAGTGTTGGCATGCTGCAAAGCCTGCTTGCCTGCTAGGTTCAGGCAAATCCTGACTATTATCTTCCTGATTTGTTTCTCCAAAACAGTACAACTTAAATAATGGCACCCCTATGAATCTCATTCCCAGGAAAAGGACTGAAAATGTAATAGAGCACATGCAAGTCAAAATAATGATTTCAGATAGCAGAATTTTCACCTAAACCACATCTGCTGGAAACTACAGCCAACAGTTCCCTACCGGCAACAGCTAATACCAAAAAACTCTATCTGGTTGAAAAACAGTCCAGTCTACAAAGTTTCCACAAAGCACAAAAAGAGTATTTAATTTCTGCTCAGTTCCATGGTTTTCTTGCCCTCCCTTCCCCATACTTGTCAGTTAAAATTTATTAAATCAAACCTGTGAAAAATCCAACATCATATTCTAAACAATTCTGTATGAGTAGGGTAAAATACATATGCAAAATACAAGGCTTCAGTTTGTGACTCCAGTCCTTTTCAACACTTCTCTCTGAGTGTAACTGAGCAAAGGACCATGAATTGATTTAGTTTAATGGAAATTTACCATATTTTATTTATTGCCACCTCTCTGCCACTTAAACAGGTATATTTAACAAATCTTCTAATAGATTTCTCCTATAATTGCTATTACTAGGCCTTAATCATGATTAGAACTATTACAGTCTTTGAGCTCTCCATGGTGACATTTTCCTTTCAACAAATATATGCTGAGCTGAAGATAAGTTTATATTATGAGCACACACCACCCTGCCTATTTATACAAAGTAAATCCCATCTGTTGCCACACTGCATGATCTAGCAGTTTGACCAGACTTTTCTGAAAGTATGTGTAAAAAAATATAGCATTTTATTTTAGCTCTTCTCATTGTGAGAAGTCACGACATCTACAAATGTCACTTCAACTGACTAGAAAAACCCAGATTGCGAGAAAATATTCTCTCACACTTCCACTTTCCCGATGCACATTCTACTCCGTGGAAATTTTTCATGATCATTTGTAAAGACCTTGTTAAAACATCACAATATAAAACTGGTTCCCTTATGTCTACTTTCATGTTAATTAGGCATTACAACTGCGTTGCTTTGAGAGTTAGACACACAATTTACTCCACTTACAAAATCCTCAACAGAAGGACTTCATCCCCTTACAGCCACATATGTACAAATAACTACAGTAGCAGCACCAGAAGCATCAGTTTCACTACCACAAACACCAGAAGGATGGCATAAACATGCAATTTTTACAGTTATTTCTAGAAGAAAAAGTGTTGATAAGTACAGTTCTATCTTAGTGATCTGAGCTGGAAAACTCCCACTGAAGTTACCACAGGGGCTTACAAAGTCAACAACAGATACACAGCATAGGCAGAGCAGGAGCAAATTCTCTAGAGTCCCCACCCTTAGATTCCTTGGACACCTGCCCTTCCCAGAGAGATGCTCTGAATGATCCATGTGCAAAGCACAGCATGTCCACATTAAGTATTTGGAAAAAATGTGCCTTGTCTAAATGAGGCACCAGCATTAACAGTATCTGATACAGTTAAGAAGGGTCAAGGGCAAAGGTACATCAGTACCACAAGTTTTGCAGGATACTAAAAACTGAAATTATTGGTGAAGTAATTTTAAAGCAGAAAAAGCAGTAGTTCTCAAAGTTAAAACATTAGTTGGTAATTGGATCAGGCTGTCAGCTCTTCATTTTAAAATCTGATACCCAGCAGCATTGCACACTTATGAATAATGCCCTACAAATTGGGCTGGCCCACCCAGTGCAGCTCCATGCAGGTCCTGTCCATGCAGACAGCACACCCACATGTTCTTTGGCTTTTCCAGACTAAGTCCATGTCTTCTTCCATAGGCATGCTCAGGAAAGCTTATCTCAAAGGGTTAAACCACAGCAAGGCTCTATGTCACAGCTTTTACTCAGAAGTGAAGTGACCTGAGGTCAGATTAACTCACAGTGAAAGAATTCCTTACATCTCAGGCATTTCGTTTAATGAATCTACCTCAGGGTGTCTGTAAACAAGCTGTAACAGGCTGAATGCAGAGTGGGCTTTCCAGGGAACCTCCATTCTCTACTGAGAGCAGTGCAGTGACACATACAAACATGACTGCATGTGGCAAAAGACAGGCATCACTGCAAGGCTCTGTCACCATCCACCACACCTGGGAAACTTGCTTCAAGCAGCCAGGAGGATCTGGGAAGTAGACATCTGTCTATAATGAGCTGAACGGAGATCACTGAGTTGATTTCCCCAGGCAGCAATTGCTGACAGTTCCCTGTCACAACTGAGAACCAGAGATTTCCATGTGAAAGGGTCATCTCATTACAGATTCCCAAGAGTGTTTGATTCCACCCTGTCTGAGATGAAGGCTGCATGTTATCATTTCCCCAAGTGGCTTTGCAGAAGCAGCTTGCATGGAATGACAGCACTGTAATCCTAATTTACAATCAGAGGGCTATATGCTCTATAAACTACTTTTACTGCTTGTACAGTACCTTTTGTAGAGAAGCAGCACAAAGTCACCATACCATACTCCCAGGGAATCCTGCCAGAAATGAAGGGACTCAAATTATGGGAAACACTGCATGGATTTTTTGTTTCTCCAGCCCCGGCAAAACATTTCCATTAGTACCTCAGATGCCCATGAGTCCCTCAACAAGCACAACTGGAGATTTTGAGACCTGAGATGCAGTAATTTACAGATGTTACAACCTGAGGCAGTCTGTTCTGCGCCTCTAGGTGGACTTTCCTGTGTCTGTAACAGACGTGACCTCATGGCCATAACTTGTCCACTTCAGCTGATGAAAGGGATTTGTCCTAACACACCAGTCCACAAACTGGTGCAGCTGAAAACAGGCACATAGTCATGTCTGCAGACTGCAGCAAGATCACAGTCTAATAAGTAGCTAAAGATACAGCAACACTCACTTGAGACAGGTGTTCATCTCAGTCTGTGTGACTCGTTTGCATGCTCTGCATCATTTGCAGGCTTACATCTCACCAGTCTGGGTGAAATGCAATGACAGATACAACTACTGCGATTCTGCAGAAGTGTTTTAGCTCCTGTGACACTGGAGAATCCTGGACAGTCAACGCTGGGGCATGCACTTGCCCGCCTGTTAAAATCTCTTCCAGATAATTTTCTTTAGGATTAGATTTACTAGCCTAAGTCAACTTGGTAATTCTGCTCTATCAGCATTGCTTGTCAAATAATAAATAATTAACAAAAGTTAATAGCACTAATTAATTATAATAAAACAATACTACATAATGAATGACAATAATTAATAATAAAATGTAAAATGTTGGTAACAAAGGTAATACAAGCAGTTAGAGTGATGGCTGCCACAAAGGTTTTACTGACTGGCTTCATTTATATGCCAAATCTTTTGCTTCAGCAAAAGCTTCATTTTTTATCCCATAATTACAGTGACAGTAGGCATCTTAGGGAATGAAACCTGCATAAAGGGGGACAAAGGGCAGTCCATAGCCTAACATACCCTTACAAAGTGCATTGCTCTCATCTCCAAATATTTCAAAGCAGAGACTCTTCAAAAGCACTCCTTGTGACTGTATTTGAGTTGTATTGCTGAACTCAAATATTCATGAGTATTTAATATGATTATGGATGAGAACATTTACAGCCTTGTTATATTACCCTTTATGTTTTAAACTGTCATTAGAGGCTTCAGCATACTGATACTTACAAAAAATTCCTTTACAGTGCTGGAAAATGCAGTATTTAAAAATCTATATGAACTCTGTAAGAAAGGTTACGGCTGCATGCTCCAATTTGCAATAATTAATGCTTAAACAACAATATTCAGTACTCAGTTTGTCCCTTTTCCTGGATGCACATTTGTTTTGAAGACTTCTGTACATCTAACTCTGTACATCTAACTCTAACTCTGTACATTAACTGGACACCTGCATTTGCCTGCCACTTTTGAGGGGATGGAGCAATGCCTCACAACATGCTTAATCTCTGTTGGAAAGAAACATAACCAAGTTGAACGATGGAGGCCACACACAGAGATCATTGTTTGAGAGAGAGCTGCAAAAAATGGCTGAAAATGGATCCTCTGATTACGCTGTTAGTTCTCATATCTTACCATGCCAACCAAAGGACAGGATAAGGGCAGCAACTCCTCTGATACCCAGCTCCTGGCGAACAGAAAGGAGCAGAGAAAACCCAGCTGGTCCTCTCCTCTTCAGCCCAAGCTGTTAAGAGGCAAGCAGAGCCCACACAGCACACCTTACCTAAGGCTATGTCTCTCCAGGAGCTGAAATTCAGGTCAATGGACAGTAACTTCCTCCAAGTGTAACCACATTGCAAATGTTAATACTCTACACAAAGCATCTCAGTGAGAGAAAAGACAACTCTTTTTGTTCCTTCATGCTCATTGTTCCTCCAGGGCTGTATTTCTCAATAAACTTGACCTTTGCCATCCATCACAATAAATCTGAACAATCCAAGTCGGAGAAAACAGTGAATCAAATTTCAAATCTCTTTTTGAGCTGTTTGGCCTTGCCCTTTACATGTTCTTACATCACACCTCATTATAAGGAATGTAAATAGCCATTTTTTTGCTTCTATTCATTAGAAATACAGAAAGCACAAGACAATCTTTCTTAGAAAAGCAGTGCAGTTTGTCAAACAGCAAGTAAGGAAGGAGAGGAAGTACTGGATAAGATAAAAGCAATAACAGTTGAAAGTTTAGGACATATATAGAGGATATAATGTAGAAAAATACAATGAGATTAAGAGAATTAAGATGAAGCCTAAATATCTGGAAAGTGGCCAAGCAGCATGATATTCAACTGTTAAACAACTTGATTATGGAGTAGGAGATACTACTCTTAAATAGCTAAATTGTCACTAAAAATACCTTGCCAAAAGAAGTCCTTCACTATCAGCAGATGGGCTTTATCTTCTCTGACACTGTGCATTAACTACACAGACTCTGACATTAATTTTAGACATGAGTGTGAATTTCTGACAGAAAAATCTCAGTTCTCCCTGCTTCAGCAGTGTAATTGCTGACAAGTTGGATGCTGAGCCCTCTTTCCTTGTTGTGGAGAAACCCACCATGAACTCCTCTGAACAAACAACGCAAAGCAAGAGGAGTGTTTGCTTCAGCCTCCTGCCAATATTTAATTTCTGCAGCTTCTCCATGGACTGCCTGCAGCCAGTAGAGAGAAACAGCTCTTGCCAAGTGGGCTTCAGGCAGCCTTACTCTGTAGCTCTGAAATGTGTTCTGAGGATCTCCTTCTGGATGCTTGCCCAACCAACTGGTTAAGCCCAATACCTAAAAACAGTACTACAAGTTCTTTCCTCCCCTTATCAAATCTTTGTTGGTACAGATGGTCACAGCTCCCACAATATAAGACTGCATCCCTTAACATAAGAGAAAAGAATATTTGAACTATTACTCACAATCTTTGTGTCTGGACCACAAGACTGAACTGCATTGAAAAGATCAAGATTTGATGAAACACATAGCTGAATTACCAGATGCTGAAACTTAGTTTAAATAAAAATCTACATCCCGAATTCTAACCTTAGGGATCTTTAGAAAATTCTACATTAGCCATTTGGTAAATGTCAAGTCTTGCTTTCAATATCTCTTTTGCCACATGAGCATTTATTTCAATGTATCACATCTGCTGGGCTGGTTACACTCACACAGACTCGCCAGCCTTTGGTTTTTCACCTCCAGTGAACTCTGCCTTTCCCACTCTTCTGCCAACGGAATGAGGTGTTTCAATCTCTGTACCTTACAAAAACTCTTCTATCTGTTGCATGTTGACTTAGGAGCACAGTGGTGGCAACAACTATAGAGCTTTTAACACATACACTTTGGCTTAATATTAGAAACTGCAATTCTGAACCACAATTCTCTGCATTCTATATCGAAAAATATGTGCAGCTAATTTTTAAACTCTCCTGAAAGAAGAGATGAGTAAACTAAAAATTAGTCTAATAGCCACTTGGGAGCTTGAGTCATAGTGACTTAACTACTGAATTCAAATTCTTCCAATTCTTTTGTTTGTTCTGAATTCCGCTAATACATTTAGACAGGAATTCCCAAACTACCCATATGAAAGCAAGTTTAAAAAATTGGTTTGCTTTTCCTTGTCAGAAAATCTCAGTATTGTGCTTGCAGTAATTCTCATATTCATGCATTCCCATGCATGCTACTGTCTTTTGAGCATTTTTTTTGTTTTGAAGATGGAAACAATTATTTTTAAAATATACTTTATCTTTTTGTTCTAACACAGCAGATGTTCTAATCCTGAAATTCACCTTCATCATCCACCAGCAACATCTTAAGATAAGGCAGCCGTGTAGTCACTGGGACAAGCTTTAGTTTAAGTGTCTCATTCCTGTTTCATTCTCATTCTCTCCCTATTTAATGGAAAGAGGTATGCTCCTTAAAAAAACAGCAGACAACATCCAGCCTAGGTATGTGGAACTGTCTCTGTGTATTATGGGAACCCAGTTGCTGTTTTCTCCCTTTAAAGAAATCTATTCCTTTCTGAGAGGAAGCTCAGGAGGATAGATTAAATTAATTGCTTCATGAGACTAAGTTTTCCTGGACAATTCAGTAGTCGTCCAGAGCAATATTTTACAAAGATCGGTACAAATGCAACACTGATACGAGGAACTCACTTGTCTCTTCTTGGTGGTATCACAGGTCTTTCAAGACTGACGACTGAACTAAACTGCCTAGGTGTCTCCCATGTCCAAGATCTTGGTTGCCAGCCAGTGGGTTCATTGCAAAGGTGAAGGTGCTAACACTGCACTGCAATACAGCAGTGACTCAACAGAAACCTTCCCACTCAGGAGTGTTCTTGCGCCTGGAAATAACTGTTCTGCCTACTGCTGCAAGCTCCACCAGCATGTAAAACACATCTTCAGCAGAAAGCACCCAGGAACTGCGCCCAGTGAAAGAACCCAGCAAAATAATCAAGTCCAGTAAGGAGTTTTAATAGACCAGTGGTCCCCACAAGCTCCAGAGCAGTTTCTGAATACCCTAGAAAGACAGAGAGACCAAAAGCATTGGTATCTGAGGGCAGACGCCAAATTACAAGGCCAAACATGCGGACAGTATGCAGTATCCATGTCTAGAAACTATACAGCAGCTGGGTGCTGCATTGGAGCTCTTTTCCACCAAGGATCCTTTGTCCAAGCCTTCTGGAGAGAAGCTCTCATATTAACTGATAGCAAAGGAAGAAACATGTATGAGCACAAGCCTCCTGGCACTGACACAGTCTGAAGACCTTTCACTGTTACACTTCTGCACTGCTACCAAAGCAGTAATACAAAACTGATCAACATTTTAGCAAACAGCAAGAGGAAATGAGAGAGCAACTCTGCTTCCATTTGGCTGAAAAACAGCTTTAGACTGAAGTTTAACACAGAGCCCCAGTCACTGCCTTGACCTGATCACGCTGACCAATTAGATTTCTGACACTTACATTTCTGCCAGCAAACAGGGACAAGTAAAAAAACCCAACTCACTGAAAGCAGTTTGGTCCAAATACAGTGGCAAGATTGCCAAGATTCATCCTGTTCTCTACGTGATGTTCAGCAACCTTTACCAGGAACTGGCACAGGAACTTCAGCAGGCAGTAATGGGCATCAGGCAGCTCTTTAAGGAGTTCTTTCAAGTAACTTTCCTTCTGTAGGTCATTTCTAGAATCTAGGAAAAATAAGAGAAGAAAAAACATATGCATATGGTTTTCTTCATTGCTGCCAACTTAATTACAAGGGTGAGCAAGCAGCAGGAGCTAAAAGTCACTCCTGCTCCAGCTCAGAGACACACAGCTCCTCAGTTTTCCTCAGGGAATGCACATGTTTCTCGTGAGACTCACCGTGGCCAGCAAGGGCGCCATTTCATTCTTACCTTTATGCCGTAACCTTTTTCATGAGCACTTACTAACAGCAGATTGAGCAGTTCCTAACAGCTAAGAGCTTTAGAGCATGTTTATCCCCACCTGGCACAGCTAAATCTGCTTTAACTCCCTCTCTACCAGATCCTCAGATCCCATGCTCCTTCTGAATGTCATCCCTACTTCCCAAACCCTCCTCACACTGTTAATTTTCCTTCCCATGAAAACCTTCAAAAATAAGAAATCAAGGATGGTAAAACAGAGAGTCTCCTGAAATACAGTGTTATAACAGCACTACAAAACCTTCTGAGGGTGACAATTCTACTACATACTCAGGAAGGAGTCTTCCTTATGGTGCACAGACTCTTATGGGCACTGCCACACTTCAAGTCCAAATGTGACCTCATGTTAGAGAGCAGCCTAGTTATACTGTACAGTCTTCTAGAATTTAGCTATGGATAAAAGTTTTCCATATTGAACTGAGTCACATCCAAGTATTAAAGTAAAAAAATGCATGAACTTCACAGATGATGTGTTTGTACAGACCCAGGTGGTGAACACAAGCTTGGCCTCCCTACCAGGTTCTGCTTAATTGTGTCCTGCTGCTGGAATTGAACTCATGTGCAAAATTTTTTGCTCCCTCCTCTGTCCCAAAAATACCTTCCAAAAAGTGATTTGTACCCACCAAAATCTTGGGTTTACATGTCAATAAAAGCAAAGTTTTGAAAACAAGTCTGTATTGCTTTCCCTTTATACCAAAACAGGATGGGTTAGTCCTTGCAAGTAGAAATTAATACCACGAAAGTGAAATGTTACTGAAACTTTCACATATGCATGAAAACTCCAAGGACCCTGCAACATCCTTTCCAGACAGAAGACCTCACGCCCTGAAGGTTTTCTGCACCCATCTAATTATAAGCAGTGTCCATTAGCATGAGGCCATCTGTGCATTTCTAGCACTTTCTTCTTTATTTATCAGAATATGTGTTGCTGGTGCTGCTCTGCTGTATGTCCTGCTACTAGTAAGCAGAGAAGATTGGCAGGAAAACATCCCATAGCCTGTGTTGCAAGAAAAAAAGAACATTTTTCATTTGCTCCATTTTTTTTGGAGAGAATAAAGGAAGGGAAAACAAAAATCTTTGAACACCGTTTAATGTATGTACAAACACTTCAGAAGTCTTGTCTTTGTTTTTACCTTTCATTTCCCAGAAATATTTCAGGGCTGTGATGAACAGTGTTTCAGTAGCAGAGTGCTTTGAAAAGTGGTTAGCTGTGAAAATTAGCAGTCTGTATAAATATATATGAAAGTGACTCCTGAGAAATCAGCCACTGGGTTGCAATATTATTTCTGTTTTACAATCAGACATTTTTTGTGGCTAATAAACAGCATTTATCCTGCAAATAGTTTGGCAAACAAATGAGGTTTTTCATATACTTATTTGCCACTTCATACAGCTGAAATTTGAGGGACTTCATCTGCTTCCAGGCTTAGGATTCCTGCCTTACCTGCTATGCCTAATACTGTACATGGCAAGAAAGCCTTTTTAAGTTTTATATCCATGGTGAATTCCCTTTTATGTGTCTGTTTTGGTACCACAGACTTAGTATGAATTCTTTCATCACAGCAGACCAAAGTTTAAAATGCCAGTCAAATTACAGGACAAAACATTTTAACCAACTGACTAATTATATCCTTTTCTTCTACGGATAAGAAATTAGCTTCTTCAGAAAAGTCAAATATCAAATATGCATGAAGCAAATGAGGGAAAAAAAATCTTATTTGCTTGCTTATCACAACCTTTTTTACAGTTACAGAGAGGAAAAAACAATCATGACTGCTCCTAGCAATCAGCTTGGCAACAGCAAGAAATCTGATCTATTATTTCAGCAAAATTTCATGAGGCTTCTGAAGGCTGTATTAAGTGGAATAACAATATGGAATTTCAGTGCATTTGTATTTGCACTGATTGAAGTGGACTGGACAGTCTCTGACTTGATTACTAACTATCTATTTGGGATGTTTAAAAGAAAACAAAATACAATTAATTTCCATGTAGCC
Source organism: Cisticola juncidis (assembly GCA_013400215.1). NCBI lineage: Eukaryota > Metazoa > Chordata > Aves > Passeriformes > Cisticolidae > Cisticola > Cisticola juncidis. Next base: position 16,832 of record VXBR01002816.1, on the reverse strand, counting down.
AAAACATTAAAATTCACCTCCTAACATACTTTTCTTTAGATAACAAAGTGACTAGCACAGTCGCTTTGCCAGTCACTGGGCTCATTGCAGAGGTGAAGGTGCACACACTTTTTTTACTACAAATTGTTTGCAGTTATGATAAGGAAAGACAAAGTCATCTCTCAGAAAATATCTACCTCTTCCATCACCCCATCATCTAACTAGGAAATACCCTTGATAGTTAATTACTTCTCTGAGTTTCCCACTGGGACTTTAGGCTGATGGGTACTTTTTCATTTACTGGAGGAATTTCCATCCCTTCCAAACTATAAAGATGCTTTTAACCACCACAATACATTCTGAACACAGGTTTGCACTCTGACAACAAGCAAAGCTATTGGGCCCTTGGCCTTAGTAATATCTCCTGGGTAGGATGTCCCTGTTCATTAATCATGATGTTTTATGAGGTGTGAATCAACATCAAAAATGTTATTGCTGGGCACAGCTGAACCTTTGTTCATTTCTGTACTTTCAAGAACAGAGACAGATACCACATCACAAGATCTTGAGAAATTACCCTAACTGAAGGATGTAGAGACACTGAGTAACATGAGGCAGCAAACCTTATTTAGTGAGCCATCAAATTCCTTCTCCTTGTGAAATCTAAGAAAGAAAACAGGGTTTTGCTCTCCCTCCTCCTTCTCCAGTGAAAAGACCTAGTCTTTCAGGAACAAGGAACTCAAGTTTTTCTTCCAAAAGAATCCAAAAATCAAAAGTAATTTGTTGATTCTTCTGCTGATGACATTTCATGGATTTCAGCTTTATTTTTAAAATTTTCTCTTATAATTTGTGGTGGATATCAACAGTGACATGCATACACAGTATTCCACACAATTTGTACAGTTTTCAGGATAAGTCTATTACTGCTACCCCATGACTTCAAACATATTTCTTCAAATATAACAGCTTTTCAACTTATTAGAGAGAAAAAACAGTCTTGAGTCATGACAACAAGCCATTCTTTGGAGCATTCCTCCTCCCTTTCAGTTTCTTTCACAGTCACTAAGGTTTACTGAGCTGGTAGTGACTATCAAAAAAACATCAGAGCACCAGAGCAGTTTACCCTATTCATGATTTTCAAGCACAGCATATCCAGTTCTTTTGAAAATTTTGCCTAGGGGAAAGGAGGAAAGCAAGAATGAAGGATAAGAGGAAGGTGCTCTCAAGGTAGACAAAGACATTCGACTTTTTTTTATTTCAGGGCCTTCCAAAAGCTATGTGCAAGAGACTGCATCTCAGCCAAGGCCTACAAGAGAAGCCCAGCTAGATGTGCAGACAGGAAGGGCTTGAAACCAAGAATGAAACAGAGGGGATTGGGCTGAGGAAAGGAACATAACCAGAAGCCTCAGGTCATGTCTAGGCTCAGCAGCCAGAGGTCATAAGACACAGGGGACCATGGAAACCAGCAAGGGCAGTTCAGGCACCTCAAAGCTGAACTAAGGACTCATTACTGAGGAATGAGTCAAAGATACAAGTGAAAAGGACAGTCTCTCCAAAAATGTTAATTAACTAGAAACAAGAGTCTCAACACTGTAGGAGGTACAGACACATTTGTGAGTGTGTTTTCAGTCTCATTTAATTTCAGCATACACCCACAGCTCACAATAAGAGGGACATATTTTCCAATAGTTCATGCTATTTCTGAACATATTGAGTGTCTCTGACACACTAGAGACATAATCTAATTACCCAGTTCATCTCTGTTCGTGTTACTCCTTCATGCTGCCTGAACTTCACTAAAGATAAGGAATTCCTGCAAACAGGTGTGCATAATTGTTTTGCTCAAGTCTCAAATGGTCTGATCCCAAACAACTCCAGTCCAGGAGCACTGAAGACACGTTACCACAGTGCCCTAGCCAATTATCTGTGCTGTGAAGTAAAGAAGAGAGGCTACTGCTCAGTGTCATGCTACCACTGCATAGCTTCCAGCTGCCTTGCATGCTACCAGGCTGGAGGGCAGACAGAAAAGCTTGCATCTGTCAGCAGCTCTCAGTGTGCCCTGGGAAGCTGATCTTTGGCACGGAGGCAGCAGGTTGTGCACTGCTGTACCATAGCACCCACTGGGCTGCAGAAGGAATTAAAGCATTTCTTCCCACCTCCATAATCTATGGGAAGTGAGACTCCAGTCTCTCTCTGCCAAGAAACAATCTGCTCCAGACGGCATCCTTCAGACATGATCCTGCCCGAGAGGGAAAAAAAATCACGCCTTGTTGCCATCAGGAGCAGAAATGTTGTAAGCCCTCCTCATAAGAAGGCTGTCATCACAACCCAGCTTGAGACACCTCACTCGATCATTACGGCACTTTGCAGTGCTGTATTTATCCTTCATTCCAGCATACTGGAGGAAGAGCACACTTCTTTTACAACTCTGGTGAGTGTCATCTGCATAAAAATCCAGTTCCAAGAGTTTTTACTGCATAATGAACGTCATTTTCATACAGAAAACAGAAGTTAGTTCTCTAGCTTGGAAATAGCTCTGATAACACAAAGACGACAATAAAAACCAAAGGAAAAGGTTAAAATCATATCACAAGAGCCTGGAGAATCACGGATATCTAATGGATCAGATTTGGTGTACTGCTGCAGTTATCATGGTTAAAAGGTCAGCTCTCATCTATTCATTTTCACAGTCACTGTTCAGATTGAAATTTGACCTCTAAAATCCCCCCAAACAAGCTGTATTTTTGGTTCTGCCTGTTCATGTAACTAAAACAGCTGCTGGCTACTAAGTGTTCTGTAGACTGACATGTTGATCCGGGAGGGAGCTGCTCCTTCCCTTTCACTGCCTCCCATCCCTCTCCCTGAAAAAGGCAAGGCTGTTCTCAGGCACCAGAGAAAGCCATGCCAGCCATCACAGGCTGTGAGCAGGAGGAGGTATGTGAAATAGAACTAATTTCTTGCTGCTGTCCACTGAAAAAATATAAATTCTATAGGATGAGCAATGTCAAGAAGCCAGAGTGATGCAATAGCATTAAACTTAATTAGATTGAGTAAGAAAGGAAGACAGAGTTCATATTTCACTGCACCGCCACTGGAGGAAGGAATGAAACAACAACAAAAAAGAAATTTACAGTACAGTAGCACTTTGTCTTGATGAAAGCAAGTGACCTGTGAAAGGGGTAAGAGCTGTGCATACAGTTCCTACTATGTACAGATTTCTTAAGAGTCAGTGATCACAGTATAGAAGATAAGGAATGAAAAGCCAGAGGGGAAAAAACAAGCTCAGGCAGAGATTGCTGTATGGGAGCTGCTAATTTCTGGCTGAGGTTTCTCAAAGTACAGCCCATTTTGTTCGAGTGGGCACAGCTCTGCTCTGCAGTGAAGCCTCAGCTACAAAAGAGACTGTGATGCACATTTTTTGCCCCAGAACTCCCCGTAAGCAGCAGCCTTTATTTGTTAGGCACTGTGAGGAGACCAGCCAACACCAAGGTCACTATCAGTGTGTCCCTGGCCTGTGCTTGCAACACATATCTCTGACCAACATCATTTACAGAGGGAGGCCCTTCCCAGCTCCCACTGCCACTGTCCCTCTCCAAGGGCACAGAGAGAATGCCAGAACACACCACAATACACTACATGATGTTTTATGGAACTGCATAGTCTTGGCATTACGCTGAATATTTATATGAAGAAAGATCCTTTAGGATTTGAGGGCAGCATGCTGAGCTCTGTTGCACACAACACTGCACAGGCTGCAGACAGCAATGCCAAACCAGCTGTGTGCACTTCCTGAACAGCAACAGGACAGCTTCTCTCTTTCATAGTAGGGCAGATTATTTCTCTTTGATTTGGTAAAAAGTTTGATAGCTGGAATTGAAAAAGGTTATAGATACAGGTACAGATAAAAGGAAAAGGATACAGATACAGATACAGATAAAATTTCTATCTTCCAGTCCAGCTATTTTTAACTAAAGGAATCACTCTCTAACCATTTTTATAGTAAGTAAAGTAACTATGTTCTTCTCAGGCCAAGATCTCCGGTGGCTTAAAAAATGCTCATAATAATGCCTAAAAATACACATACAAAAGAGATCTAACATAATCCTAAAAAAACATTTCCCATGCAAAGCTTTAACAGGAGGGAATGCAGAGGTTGTGACAGAGCTTGTATTTGCCTTCACTGCAGACATGTTACAAAGCGGCTCCAGATTGAAAGTTATTTTTTAATAACCTGTTGACTCAGAAACAGTTTGACCTACTCTCTTCACAGTTTACAAAATGAACACCCAGGCACGCACTCTCCTGGTACCATTTTGCAACCAATACCCTTGCACATACTTTGATAAGTGAACAGATAACTGCTGCAATCCTGCACAGTTGGTTGATCATTTAACTGCAAGCAAATGCCCACCTACCACTTAAACTAATCTGAACACGATGAAAATCATCAGTGCCTTTCATAACTAGTCATTTATGTTGCATTTTCTAGGGCTTGAAAAATCCTTCAAGTTTTCTTTGAACTTTACAAAAAGCCTTCCCCCTGACACAACAGCCAACGTCCTTTTTTAAATAAGATTTTTTTTCCCTAATCAAAATTATAATGGCACTAAGCTTGATCTTATTGGGAAATACAGGCAAACTTAGTTATCAAGACATGTCACAGTTGGATGGATTTTTGGAGAACTGGGTTCATAGGTTACACCAGTAACTTTATTTGGAAACAAGAAAGTTTGGTGAGTAAATCTGCTAAGTAACAACATCCACCTCATTTCCCTAGAAGGTACTGGGGGGATTTTGCCTTTCCTGTGGGAGACAGAACAAATTAACCTTTCCACAAACAGCACAGTTCACAAAGGACATCAGTAGTTGCTGGTACAATACATCAGTATGACCTTTGGGGGAGAAGATATATGGAACAGCAAAGGTGTGACTTATTTCTTTATCATTAATTTACATTTAAGCTTTGATTTATGAGAAAGAACATAATTAAACACAGCTCATGAGTCAGACCTGGTGAAATCTAAAATTCCCCAAAGAAAGCACAGCAATGACCAGAAAAAAGGGACTTTCTAAAACAATAGCACCTTCCTACACAACACTTCCTGAACCCTATCCTTGTGCCCCAGACAACTTTACTAAATAGGAAAGCTATTTTACACAGTCCACATACAACCTACAGTAGAAATGTCTGCACTCAAGGTAAAGCACAAAGCTCTTGTCCAGTGCACTATCAACACTCTCTACAGCTCAAAAAACAAAAGAAATAAAGAAAATACATGGCACTATTCTCACTCCTCTTGGAAATGGCTAAACTTCCTCTCCATGGAAGGCAAGAAAAGTGGAAGGTAGATCTCAAAACAAGAATGTGAGAGCTTTGCACCATTTTCCACTACGGATGCATGTCAGAGAGCATGTTCCTCCTCTGCATTCTCCAGTAACTTTACCCACTCACCTTGCACTTCTTAAGAAAACATAAAGAAGAAGTGTTGACTGCCTGCAGCAAGAGAGATGAACTGTCAGTGACCCATACGGTCACGGAACCGGGCCAATCATCACTTATTCCACCTACCACTACCAGAGATTGCCAGATACCGATGAATTAGACTGAAACTTGCACAACTGTCTTTAAAATTATTTCTCAACTTTCCACAGCAGAAGTGGTATTCCTTCCTATGGCTGGTCCACCACTTGATGGTGGATGAGGGGGCATAAATAAAAGAAAAAAAGAAATCATCGAGATTGCATGGTATGACAGGGAATAAGTCATAAGACATAAAGTCTGCGTTGCTTGCAAACTTGTTCCTTTATTTGATGGACAATCACATTACTTAGAGTGAAGCAGAAACTTTGGCAGTGTATACTTTTGGCCCAATCTGACAAGCTGCTGAAGTTCTCATTTCTCACGAGTCCATTACAATGAAACTGCCAGAAACCACCCTACCTAATGGAAATAAATAATAATAGAAATAAATCTATGTATTAATCTGTGCAATTATTTTCTACAAGCATACCCAAAGAAACCAGCTGATCATTTCATTTTTTATTAACAGACATAACTGGATCAGAAAACCAAAAATAGTCCAGACTTCACTAAATACATGAGAAACATTTTTCTGCCTCTGTAACAGAACTGCATATCTGAGAGCAGGTAAGAGCTGAAGCCAAAGGAAATGAGGAACAAAGTAAGTAAACTAAGAAACCAGTTACCCAGAAAGAAAGTGCATTGAAGGACGAAGATGCTACCTCCCACTTACCCTGGTAAAGCTGAATGAACCTGGGATGTAAGGCAGACGTGATAATTCCATCTGGCAACTCTCTCAAAAACAGTTTCAGCAGACTGGCTGCTGAGTACACATCACCATCTTTAACGAGTTCCACCTTCTCCCCACGCTCATACTGCAGACGCAGCTGCTCCACCAATTTCATGCTGCCATTCACCCTGAAGAGACCTTCCTGTGTCATACCTGTAATTACATAGTGATTTAAGATTGAGCTGAACCACCACATCCTAGTGACATGATGAAACAGATATTCTAGTTTAAATAACACACATGTAGTAATACAAACGAGGGCAATTAATACACTGCAATATAAAAAAAATACTACTTTGTCCCCATAAGCTCCCTCTAGTCAGGTAGTTAGATTATGATAAATAACAAATACTAATAACAAGATTTGAGGCCTGGGATACTATTTTGAGAACCCACAGTACTGCAGTGCCACTGAGCTGTCTCACACCATGAGAAACCAACTGAGACGAGACATTTTCTATTGGTATACTTCAACAGAAGAGGATCCTACGAAGGACTCACAAAACACTTCTGTTGCTTCACTTTTGGAAGTAGCCCATTACCTTGAGCAGGACTGCCATACTCACATGTAATTACTTCCAGCTTCACGTTCCAGGGTAACCGGTTATTACCCGGGATCATCATGAGGCAAAAACATTTGAGTATGTGCTGAGAACAGCAGTGACTCCATAGTGAGTTCTACAACTTTATGATAGTAGGAAATCTCAATGAACACATAACTTTGGACAGCAGAAATCCCCAGGTATTTCACAATGAAAAAGAAATGGTACTGATCACTACAGGACAGACATGTCACACCAGGTAAAGGAGATGTACAAAAAAGGAGGCTTCAACAGAGGAAGCCAGACTAATCATAGTAAACTGAACAGCACTTTCTAGGCATTTGTTAAGATTCAAAACCTTCTGGGAAGACCCTAAAACCAACCTCTGTAAATTTTTTTTTCTCTTGAACACTTTCACTGCAAAAATTCTGCCTTTCTAATACTGTGTTTATAAACCTGTTCTTCCTCAGAAGGGTAACACTAGAGCATTGAAATATGTATTGTTTTCATCAGTTCAGACTAGACATCAAGGAACTGCAATCTGACAGAATGCTTCCAGTCCAGGAAATCAATTCTGAGGCAGCAGAGTTTGTAGAGAAAAATAATCTTTTTTATTGGACCAGAAGACAAACTGCTCTAGTAAGGGGAAAAAATGGACAAGAACTCAAACATTTTACTTGACTACTACAAGGTATTGCTGGCAGAGTTTTTATTCCTGCATTCACAACAAAATGCATTCTCATGTGCTGCCATCTCGAGGGCAGAAAACACCTCATCTCAATAAAGATTTTTGCTTTTGCAGCACTAGGTGAGTGAAGGCCACAGCCTCCATACAGATCAAACTTCCTTCCCTCTCTCTCACTCATTTAAGGAAATAAAGAGAGGCTAGAACACCCTGTAAAGAGTAATTAGAAACTACTAAATACAGCACAGAGAAATTTGGCTTTATCTGTAAATTTGGAAATAGGCAGCTTAATACAAACTTAGTTTAAAGTAGCTGCACAACAGCTCAGCCTGGGTATCTGGCCCTTTGTTAAAAATGCCTTCACAGTTAACTTGACCATTATTTCACAAAACAAACCTTACACAGATATAAGACACCCATTTCAACAACTTCCCACATAAGAGGGTATCTTTGAGACCTTGCTTGCATTTTTGAGAAAAAGAATGGCCTTCCTCTTTACTGAGGCCAGATAATCAACTTGGCATTCAGAAGCCCAAATAATCTTGCTGCAGAGTAGAAAACTTGGCTTGTTTAGTCCACATTTGAGACATCGTCGTGTGGGATTCCAATCTTTTTATGGAACACGGAGCATAGCCTACAACTTGCAGTTAAGAGTGTCTGTCAGTTTCTGGTTTTGATTAAACCCTAAATGATGGAAAGCTTTTTCCATTCTTTCTCTTCAGTGTCCTTGCAGGCCACTTTTCAGGCCGGTTGAAGTAGATCAAGCAAGATGCTGTTGTGTAAAGGCAGGATCATGTTTTAAATTTGCACTGTACCTTAATCCAAGCTAATTTTCAAGCCATGTTTGCATCTACGAGCTTCTGAGGATCTATCAAGATACAGTCAAGCCTCTGCAATTGCATTATTGTTACTGAGTAGCTGAAAGAAAAACCTTAGGGTAAAACCAGATGCAGCTCCTTAGAAGATGAAGTTACCACTACAAACCCTTTCTATTGCTGACCAAATGCCATACAAAACAACTGTACACTAGTGTTGCTCTAAGTTTCTGCAAGGAAATGCATTTTAACAACAAGAACTAAAGTCCCATCAAACGAATGCAAAGAGAAGCTAAGAACTGAACTTACTTCCTTGAGGGGATTCATAGCAACTGGAATATATCTGAAGACCTGTAAAAACTTGTATTCCGTTTCAGTAATATTCTCTGATTGGATGTGTGTGTGTGTGTGTGTGCCTGTGACTATCTCTATACAGAGAAAGTTAAAGACAAATGTTTTGCAACTGGAATATGACACAAACCTTCACAAATGGAATACACTCCATTTATGAATCAACCAACTTGTTTGTGAGTGTGCTGCTACCTAACACTGTATTTCACCTTTATAAACATACTAATAATTCAGCATCAAGGCAGAAAAAAAGGCAGAAAAAAATATAAGGAAACCACACACAGTAACATTCTTTGCCTATGATTTATGCCACAAAAACCCAAACATTCTTCCCTCTGAAGAGTACATAGAGTGCTACTAAGGAGAAGAGGCTCCCCTGAGCTTACCATGCTCGGTGAGGTACTCCACTATATTCCACACAACTATCGGGATTCCATTTTTGCTCAGTCCCTGCTGCTGCAGGTCCAGAAGACTCACACCAAACACCTTGGGACAGGTCGTGTCCCTCTGCTTGTTTGGTGGAAGCACAGCTATCTTTTTCATGTCCTCCTTCAATCTCACAGCCGACTTGCTTTGCTTAAAGGAGCAGAGGGAAAAAAATGTGCATTAGTCACATTTGCTGCAGAAGGTTGTGTGGTCACAAAATAAGCACATCCATCAAAACTGACTTCTATGGTCCAGCATAAGGGTTTGGCCCCACTTAGTTTTGATCCACAGGAAAAAACCTGTGTGAAGTAGGAAAGTAAAAATGAACAGAGAATACACTAGAAGAGGAACAAGAATGTAGGTAGTCTGAAGGTAAGGGAGAAACTGACTTTTGCAGACAAGCTTGTTACTAGAATAACAAGTGACTGGGAGTAAATAAGCTGGAGACTGCTGTTGTCAACTTGTGAAAATCCCATGGGTTACAAAAGGAACTGGAGAAACACAAACAATCCCAATACACCCCTAGTAGCTCAGCATGTCTCCAGGATGCCTATCAGGGCAGTACTCTGGAGCAGGCTCACTGCACTCTTCTTCCAAATACTGTTTCCTAGGGATTCATTTTGGCCACTGTCAGGTGAGATGGATCCCTATGAAAGATTTTCTGTTATGGTTAGCATCTGCTAAGTCTGAAATTTAATTACTGAGGTTTTAAAGTTAGAAAGGGACTATGTAATCTAATCACACATAACAAGGGGGGTGGAAAACCCACTGCACAATAAACCTTTAATCCCATAGAATCTTCTGGATGCATAACATTCTCACAAGTTCTTCAGTGACAGAGAAATCGTGGGAGGATAGTGAATAAAACCCAGGGGAATAAAATAATCCATGATTAACTCATGGGACTGATAACAGGTAAAAATCTTAATCAGCCTACAGGACTGCACACTTGGGAAGACAGTTCAAGGCAGAGCAGCAGCATCACCCACCACAGTTGCAATCACACCGCAGGAACTGGGAGCCACTGCTACCACAGAGTTCAGTTCTTCGTTTAAGAAGCCACTGGCATGGTGCTTAGAAATAAACTTATTCCTACTGTGTTTCATTAAGAAATTGGTAGTAGAAACTGTACACATGGAGAATACTGTTTAGTAACACCAAAAAGTCCTCAGACTCTTGCCTAAGTCTTGATACTTCACTGTGTTAAGACAGATTTTATCACAGTACACATATTTGATTTTATTTTAAACAAGCCTTTAAAATCTCTTTGAGACACAATATTTTTACTGCAGCCTGTAAGCAACATTAACATCTGCTATGTTGCTATTAAGCATGACTGTCCTTTCAGATATAAAATGACCTGGCAGTTCATTCACTTGGCTGTGCTTTTCCCATTAAGGAGTTATTTGAAACATGTGTGTGCTCTACAGTCCCAGGTCCTACATAACGCTTGTGTGACATTTACAAAAGATGCTTATATAAATATTGCAAGTATATTTTATTATTTGTGAAACAGAACCGCAATACTGCATTTTTGTGACAATCTTATAAATATTTACAATGAACAGTAGATGCACCAGTGTTTGAACTAAAATTTGACTAACATTAAAATATCACATCTCTTTTAAAAAGACATGTTCTCATTCAGTATTAAATGAATAATACACAGTATTTATTCCAGGCAAAGACATGACAAGGGAAAAATCATGTAGATTAGGTTAAATTCAGAAGACAGTAAAAATCCTTTGAGCAGTTTCTGAGCAGCTGTGATGCTCAGGGAGCTTTTCTAATTAAGGCCTTCAATTAGCCTCACAGTCTTGCTCAGTTACAGGTTTCCAGCCTGTTTCAACAGACCTGAGTCACCGAGTTAGATTTACTTGGGGAAATTCACCGTTTAAATCTGCATGAAAACCGACAGACATTTGCCATGTCCACAGGAAAAAAAAAAAAAAAAAAAAA
>VXBR01002815.1:25679-38963 GCA_013400215.1 Cisticola juncidis | reverse complement strand
TCCTCCTTGGGGTCCCTTCCAGCCCTGGCCATTCCATGATCCCTGACTCGTGGCTCAGCTGCCACCAGCCCGTTGTTCAGTGGGGTGACCCCAAACAGTGGCACTCAGGACATCCCCACTGTGACTTTGCAGGGCCCCAACGCTCCCCACCCCGAGGATTAATCAGGTAATATTGACAAAGTGCTCTCAACTGGAGAAACTCGAGCTGCTGTGCCTTTGTTTACTCATTTGCTAAGTCAGGAGTGTAATTCCCACCCCAGAGGGCTCACAGGAGGCTTAGTGAGGTTTTGTTTGCAGAGCACTCTGAGATTCTCCTCGAGAAAGCTGCACGAACATCAAGGGTTGTTGTGATCAGACAGGCAGGCACTGGAGACTTCTTGGCCAGCTCTGGATTCCAGGAATAAAAAGTGGGAACAAATCAAGGCTGGCTCTCGACCCAAGGCCAGCTGCTTTGTTTTAGCAGAGAATAAAGAGAGAAGGGCCAGGTTTGTTCTCCCCACAGCGCAGGGAAGGATTCCAGCCTGGAAATGTGATGGGCTCCCAGTAACCTCCACCACAAGGCTGACCAGAGCACCAACCCCTCACCTGTTTTACAGCAAAATACCAAATTGATGGAGTCCAGGATATCCTTCTGACAGCCCAGGAGGGTTTGGAGACTGGACAGGGGGTCTGGGGTCTTTACAGGGGGTTTGGGATCTGTACAGGGGGGTCTGGGACCTGTACAGGGGGGTCTGGGATCTGTACAGGGGGTCTGGGATCTGTACAGGGGGTCAGAGCCTCACACANAGGGTTGGGTCAGGGGTGCTGTACATGAGGTGTGGGGCTCTCTGAGCCGCCCAGTCCCCGCGTGTCCTGCTCTGCTGGGGACGCCCTGCAGAGCTGGGACAGAACTGAGAGAATGAAGAATAAACAACCTTGGAAACACGGACTGGGGACTCAGCCTGTCTGCTCTGGCTCTGGTGTGAAACACCCAGGGCAAAGAGAAGACTGAAAACCTGATTGCCCCGGGGAACAGCAACCCCAGGGAAATCCCCAGGGAACAGCAACCCTGGGGGAGACCCCACTGCCTCGGGGAACAGAAACCCCGAGGAGAATCTCAGGGAACAACGACCCCGAGACCAAATAAAGCAGTTTTAAACAGCTCTGGTCGTTCTTTTCTGCCTGATTTCCTGCAGCACACCAAGCACGAGGGTTTGCTTTGATCACCACGAGCTAAGGGATGCTCCAAGGTGTCTCCTTCCATCACGGGGCTCTGCCAGGAGCCTTCAGGCTCCTGAGGGAAGCAGTGATGAAGGGAACAGCAGGAGGGCCAGGCCTGCCTCTGTTCCTGCTCTGTTCCTGCTCTGAACAGAAATGCATCTCCCTCCTGGAGACACCTGGCCCCACCAGAGCCTCCCTGCTCGGCGTAATGAGGGCATCACTCTTTGCAGGTAGCTTTTGAACAGCTAATTATGCCGTGCTGGGGGAAGCTGCTGCATGCATTCCTCATCTTCTGCGTGATCCAGGAGGGTTTAACCAGGAAAAATGGCACAAAAGTGTGCAGGGAATATATTAAACTGAGGATCAGGGAGAACTTCCTTGCAGGGATGCAGATCCTCAGGAGAGGGATCATTTTGTACTGGGCAGGACCAGCAGGAAGGGAACATCTCCCAGGGGTGCAGGGGCTGATATTTAATCTCTTTGGACTCCTAATATTGGGACAACTTTCACTGGAGAAAGGGGAAACTGAGGGAATGAAGGAGACCAACTTCACACAAGTACAAACGTGCACCCATTTGGAAGGAGTAAAAGGCAAATTAATCACGAAAGAACAGCCTGGAACGGGAGAGTTTGGAAAGGGAAAGCAATAAACAGATCGTGTGTTCACTGAGCAAGGGCAGGGATCACAAAATAACCTTTGCCTCATCCCACTTCAAAATCCCTGGGGGCAGAGAAGGAGCAGGCACATGGAGGGGCTTCACTGAATCTCCTGCTCCAGAGGAGGAATCTCACCCTGAGGTCACCGCGCTCCTTTTCCCAAAATTGGGGGGTCTTGGACCACCTTGGAAAAGGCATTGAGAGCTCCTGAGTTAAACCAGGAGAAAGTGAAACACCTGAAACACCAAGCTCTGACAGGAGCGGAATCAAAGCACGCGAGGAGTTTGTGTCCAGGTTCTCTGCTGCCCTCCTCCCTCCCAGGGCAGACACAAGGCCAGGGATTTCTTCAGCAAACATCATGGTTCAAGTCAGCTTTGCTTCCTTTAGAGCCAAATTAAACCATGACTGAACGTGCTCCGTGCAGGAGGTCACCATCCCAAATCAGGGCCTAAAACATCCCCTAAAAATAATAAAAACAGAGCCCAAAGCTGAATGCAGCACCCTGCACCAGAGACACCTCCACTTTCGGCATGTGAGCTCACCTATCACTGCCCTAAAAATAAAAACAGAGCCCAAAGCTGAATGCAGCACCCCACAACACAGAGCCACCTCCACTTTTGGCATGTGAGCCTCACCTCTCACTGCCCTAAAATAATAAAAACAGAGCCCCAGTCTGAATGCAGAACCCCACAACAGAGCCACCTCCACATGCAGCATGTGAGCATCACCTCTCACTGCCCTAAAATAATAAAAACAGAGCCCCAGTCTGAATGCAGCACCCTGCACCAGAGCCACCTCCACCTTCTGCACGTGAGCCTCCCCTCTCACTGCCCTAAAAATAATAAAAACAGAACCCAAAGCTGAATGCAGCACACAGAGCTACCTCCACCTGCTACATGTGAGCTTCACCTCTCACTGCCCTAAAAATAATAAAAACAGAACCCAAAGCTGAATGCAGCACCCTGCACCACAGAGCCACCTTCACCTGCTGCATGTGAGCTTCACCTATCTCTGCCCTAAAAATAATAAAAACAGAGCCCCAGTCTGAATGCAGCACCCTGCACCAGAGCCACCTCCACCTTCTGCACTTCAGCCTCATCTATCTCTGCCCTAAAAAAATAAAAACAGAGCCCAAAGCTGAATGCAGCACCCTGCACCAGAGCCACCTCCACCTGCTGCATGTGAGCCTCACCTCTCACTCCCTGCCCCAGGGAGGACGCGGGTGTGAGGCTGCAAGCAAACACAAAAGGTTATTTTCATGTTTTATGCGTTCCAGGCTTTGCCTGAGGCACTCCCAGGCAGTCTGCAAAGCTGCCCGGAGTCCCTTGGTGGTTGTTAGCAGCTGGCAGGCCCAGCAAGTGGCAGCGAAATGAAGAGTTTAAGTGGAGGAGTGAATTTAAAAAAAGAAAAAACAACCAAAAACAACATTAAACCAAGTGGCAGCCAAGGTTCCCAGCACGGAGATGGCTTCACACAAATGCAGGCACTGGGCTTTGAATCTTCATCCTCATCCTCATCCTCATCCTCATCCTCATCCTCATCCTCATCCTCATCCTCATCCTCATCCTCTTCCTCATCCTTCTCCTCCTCCTCCTCCTTGTCCTCCTCATCCTCATCCTTCTCCTCCTCCTCCTTCTCCTCCTCCTCCTCCTCCAGGGCTGTCCCACCAAGGACAGGAGCCACAGCCACCTCCTCACCTCCAGGAGCCCTGGGATTCACCAGAAGGTGGAAATGTTGATTTTTGGCAAAGGGAGGCTGCAGATGAGCACGTGCAGGTGCTGCCCTCGGCCTCTGCCCCAGCTGGGCCCAGCAGGGACAGGTCCCCTCTTGGACCAGTGACACCTGCAGCAGCCACAGGACTGCCCTGCGGGGAGAACAGANCCCAGATACTAAAAATCCCGGATTCTACATTCACATTCTATGATAAACTAAATACTGCTTATTTTGAATTCTCTCAGCTTGTGATTCTTCACACACTGTGGGCATTCACTGCCATGGCAGGGATCAGAGGCAGTGTCCTCCTGGGCTCTGTGTGAGGCTCTGACCCCCCTGGACAGACCCCAGACCCCCTGTCCGGTCCCCAAACCCTCCAGGGTGGCCACAGAGATGTCCTGGACTCTGACAAACAGGACAGAAATCACCCGAGACATTTGGGGTTTTGTTCTTTGCCTGTCAGATCTGAGCACCCCACATTGTCTGGGGTGATTCTGCTCACAGACCCTCAGGAAAAGCAGAAGGCAGCAGTGACCTGGCAGCCAGGGAGCCTCGAGTCTCTTGGAGCAAGGTTTGGGTGGCCCCAACCCCATCACACACTCCTCTGTCACCTCCAGGCTGCACGAGCACCTTCCTCAGACAGAGGTGACCCTGTGGCTCTGGCTGTGGCCCAGGTGTCCCCCAGGGCAGGGCACAGCCCCCAACCCTGGGCTCTCCACCCCACCAGCCCCTCAGTGCATTTCAGACACAACTTTGGACCAACTCCCATGGACAAGGCCTTCAATTCTGCCTGAATAAAAATTGATGATGCTAATAATGAAGAGAACCCACAAATCCTCACCGAAGCAGGTGAGTATTTGGGGAGACAAATGACTCAATTAGGGAGCTGTGGAGGAGCCCTGAACCATGGCCAGGGTGAGCACAGGGCCCTGCTGCTCCCTGCAGCCAAGGGAACGGGGCCACTTTGCTCCCTGAGTTTTCCAAAGAAGCCTTTAATGGCTCTACATGGTCTGTGCTTGTCCCCGAGCCATTGCAAATGACAATAAATAATCACCACCCTGTCACAGCCAAGGCAGCCCAGGCTCTGCATTGTGCAGTCAACAAGGAGAGGGAAGAAAAGGGAAAAAAAACAACAAAACTCAAAATGAGAATCCAAATCTACTCTGCAAGGTGGGTCTAACAGAGATTTTCCCCAGCACAGCCTCTGCAGTCATGCAGGGGCCAGGAGCAGCAGAGAGCATCAGCTCCCATTGCAACAACATCTGTCTGCAGCTGCATCCCTGCCACAGCAGTGATGCCTTTGGGGCTGCCTAAAAACAGAGGCCAGCCAAAACCAAGGGAATAAAAAGCAGTTCTGTTTATTGAACTTTCAGGTGCACTTCAGGCAGACAAAGCCCCCCCAGGGACTACAAATCACAGGTTTTCAGACTTTTATAAGTTTGGTCCATTTGCAGATTGGGGGTTTATCTTCCAATTACAACTTCAGGGCATGAACTCATTTACCCCAAATTTGCTCCCCCAACTCACTTTAGTTCCCATCTCTCAGCCTGAGGTGTCCTTGATCCCCAGGCCTGCAGAGGAATTGCTGTGTCTGCCCAAAATGGGGAAGCAGCAGCTCCCACTGAGTGTGGAGTTTGGAGTTACACACTAAACAACTGCAGGATCATAAATATATGAAAAATATAAAAGCCAAAATCCCAAGGCATCATCAGGGAGTGGAACTGGATGAGCTTTAAGGTCCCTTCCAACCCAAACCACCCCACAATTCTGTGACCTCCATCCCAATCTGCAGCCCCAGAATCTTCCCCTGGAGTGGGGGAAGGCAGAGGAGAGGAGGGAGCAGAGACATCCCCATCCCTTTCTCCTCGTTGCCCTTCCTCTGAGCAGGCTCACCACGGTGACGTGTGAGAAAAAGCAATTTCCAGCACTACAAGGCAAATCTGCCCATCTGCAATGTCCCTGCAAGTGAATCCACCCAGGGCCTCCCCTGCTGCTGGGAAATTTCCATGGAAATGGGGCTGTGGATGCCACCTCACAGCCTCTGTTCCCTGGGGCCTGGAATGATGCAGAACAGCCCCTTCCAGACAGAAAAATCTGCCACTTCTGGCCACTCTGTGAAATGAATTCTCCAGCTGCACAACAAGTGACAGACAGGGACAGTGATTGGCAGAGTCATTGAAACAACGTCCCCTCAGCCAGAAAGGGACTGTGGAGCACCTGAATCCTCCCCAAGGACTCCAATCTCCCCTCTCCTCTGCCTGGTGCAGCTCCTCAGTGCCCAAAGGAGTCAAAAATGAAGGGAAAAACCTCCTAAAGCCTCAGCACACAGCAGGAAGGCAGATCCAGGATGGGCTGGAAATTTGTCACAGAATGATCATGGAATGGTTTGGGTGGGTTTCTGTGATACATTTGGAAATGTATCACAGAATCATCATGGAATGGTTTGGGTGGGAAGGGACCTTAAAGATCATTCCAGGGATACCTTCCTCTATCCCAGGCTGCTCCATCCAACCTGGCCTTGGGCATTTCCAGGGGCAGCCACAGCTTTTCTGGGCAGATGAGTGTTCAGCAATCCCTCAAAAAGAATTTACTGAATGTACATTTAGACATCCAAGCCAACCAGCAGAGATCAAACCTGTGGCTGTTTGTGCCTCACGTGGATCCCGTGGTGTGCAGGGCTCAGCATCCCGAGGAAACGGAGCTGAGAATTCCCACAGCCCCACAACGGCCGGGTCTGGCACAGGATCAGAGAGCAGAGATGAGATGAAGCTTCAGGAGCAGAGACAGCCCCTGCTCCTGGCACTGAGGTCTCTTAGAAAGCCCCAAATCCCCCCCAGCCCAGCTCACAAAGCTTGGCAGCACTCGCTGGATGCCTGCTGGATTTGGGGACCTTGGGATGTCACCACCTGCCACCTCAGCAGCAGGACACAAAGGCCACCTCCTCTCCCTGGCACAGCTCCAGAGCCTGGCTCCATCTGCCCCTGCTCAGGGGGGCACCGCAGGTCCCAGGGCTTTGGTTACACTATAAAAACAGAAATAAAAACAGAAATAAAAACAGCCCCTGAGCTCATCCATTTTCAGAGCAGCTAATTTGTCCCCGGGGAGCGGCTGGAGGCGATGGGGGGAGGGAACCAGCACTCTCCCTTCTGTTATAAAAATAACAAAAAGTGATGAATGACCCTCAGAGCCCAGGATGGGAAGCAGCAGCTTTTTCCAGGCCGAGATAAATTACTGCTGTCACTGCAGGTACAGCCGTGATTTACCCACCGTGTACCCGGGCCAGCTCCTCGGCGACCCGGCTGTGCCAGCTCCGCTTATCTCATCTCCAGAGGCTTCGGCTGGTTTGGAATCCAAACTGGGAGCAACTGGGGGACGAGAGGAGAGGCAGCAGCGGGCAGGATGGCCAGGGATGGCAGGAGGAGCATCCCTGTGCTCCCCGGGAGGAGCAAACCCACAAGGACCGGTCCCCATCGCTCCCACCGATCCCATTCCCTGCTCCGTGTATTCCCAGGCGCCATCTGTTGGCATTTCTTCCCATTGACTTTTCCTAACCCGAACCAAGAGCAGGAACGTTCTCCTCACAGGCAGAGACTCGAAAATTGTGGCTCAGGTGGAAAAGCCGCCAGCACACAGGAGACAATCCCGGGTTTGCACAGGGCTGGGCTGGGTTTTCCTGCCTGGTTTTATGTGGAACACCCCTTATCTGCCAGGCATCTCACCCCACCTTAATAGATTCATTTATTCAGCACGGGGAATTGATAGATTTAGTTTGATTTTGGTTTGGTAAGCCTTCCTCCCCGAGCTACGTTTCTCTTTTCATTAATGTGCTGATGGAGGAATAAACTTTTAACTCCGAGGATCAGCCCTGTCAAACAGAATCTCCTCTGCTGCCCGGGAAGGGGAGGGAGCTGGGCTGGGAAAGGGCTCCCAGCCAAGGGAGCAGCCTGATTCTCCTAAAATCACCTGAGCAGGCGATTTTAGGGGAGCCTGCTGAGTCCCATTTCCTTAGTCCTCCATCCGCTTCTTCCATGGAAGTTTTAGTGGTGGTTTTAACTCCTCTGTCGTGGTTTTAACTCCTCTGTCGTGGTTTTATCTCCTCTGCAGTGTCTCACACAGAGCCTGCTGCAAAACAGGAGCCACAGAACCTCCCGGGAGCTGGAGTGCTTGGGGAGAGAGGGGACAGGCACAGAGCGGGGAGAAAGGCATGGAAAAACTGAGATTTGGGAGAATGTACACAGGAGAAGGAAAACCTGGGCTTATGGCAAGGGAGAGCGCTGGAAAATCCAGCAGAGGAACTGAAAGTGTCTCTTGTGAGCCAGTAATGATGCCCCAAAATATTCCTCCTGAACCTGCCCTCAGGAACTGGGCTTTCTCCCCAAACCTTTGGGACAGGGCTTTCTTCCCAACTTTGGGATTGAGTTTTCTCCCCAATATTTGGGACTGGGCTTTATCCCCAAACCTTTGGGACAGAGTTTTTTCCCCAGACCTTTGGGACTGGGCTTTCTCCCCAAACCTTTGGGATTGAGTTTTCTCCCCAAACCTTTGGGATTGAGTTTTCTCCCCAAACCTTTGGGACAGGGTTTTCTCCCCAGACTTTTAGGATTGGGTTTCTCCCCAGACCTTTGGGATTGGCCTTTCTCCCCAGACCTTTGGGACTGGGTTTTCTCCCCCAGCCTTTGGGATTGGGCTTTCTCCCCAAATCTTTGGGACTGGGTTTTCTCCCCAAACCTTTGGGATTGAGTTTTCTCCCCAAATCTTTGGGACAGGGTTTTCTCCCCAGACCTTTGGGACTGGGTTTTCTCCCCAGACCTTTGGGATTGGGCTTTCTCCACAAACCTTTGGGATTGAATTTTCTCCCCAAATCTTTGGGATTGGGCTTTCTTCCCAAATCTTTGGGATTGGGCTTTCTCCCCAGACATTTGGGATTGGGCTTTCTCCCCAGACCTTTGGGACTGGATTTTCTCCCCAAACCTTTGGGACTGGGCTTTCTCCCCAGACCTTTAAGATTGGGTTTTCTCACCAAACCTTTGGGATTTGGCTTGGGTGAGCTTTCCTCAGTGCTGCTCCACGTGAGCCAGGAAAGCACAGCCTCTCCTCTCCCACTTTGCATAAAAGATGGATTTTTCTCACTTTCCCGTTTCCATGCTCATGCATACATTCATCCAGCTCCTCTTCCAGAGTGGATCCTTTCCAGAGCAGATCTGCTCTGCCAATGCAAACATGAAGCACTCAAGGATGTTTCCAGATTTTTCCGACCCCAAATACTCATCCTAGATGAGACATAAACCTCTGGGTGTTCTATTCATGGCCCTGACTCACCATGGAAATGAAAGAGCCCCAGCAAAACCCCCACTGGACTCAGCCTCCTGAAACCAGCTGTTATGCCTCATTCCGTGTTTTTGTTCCACTTTAGCAGCTTTGAGGCCAAGCTGTGATCAATAGGATCTGACAACAAAGCAGGCAGCCCTTTTTCCCTCCCCTGCTCGTCTCGGGGCTTTCCCATCGCTGTGCTCACATCCAAACCCCTCTGCTGAGGGATCCAGGCTGGAGAGCGATGGGGCCTGGATAATGAGAGCAGGACCAGCTTTATCCACACAAATCCCAATCCCTGGGGAGCTGCGAGTTCAGTTCTGAGTCACAGCCAGGAATTCGGGCAACGAGTACAAACCTGAACCAGATTAGTAAGAAAATAATAAAAATTTTGGAGCTGGGGACTTTTTCTGTGAGACTCAAAGGGAGAAGCCAACACAGCCCCACAGAACCCTCACGGAGGCAGATTGGCACGTGATTAAATCAATTTTTTCTCAAGACAAATCAGAACCAGATTAGTAAGAAAATAATAAAAATTTTGGAGCTGGGGACTTTTTCTGTGAGACTCAAAGGGAGAAGCCAACACAGCCCCACAGAACCCTCACGGAGGCAGATTGGCACGTGATTAAATCAATTTTTTCTCAAGACAAATCAGAACCAGATTAGTAAGAAAATAATAAAAATTTTGGAGCTGGGGACTTTTTCTGTGAGACTCAAAGGGAGAAGCCAACACAGCCCCACAGAACCCTCACGGAGGCAGATTGGCACGTGATTAAATCAATTTTTTCTCCTCAAGACAAATCCTCCTGAGCAGAGCGATGTCCCGAGAGTGACAGTGAAGGTGTTAATTCCTCTGTAAATAGGGTGTGAAATGCCACAACATCAGATGGGGTTTCTACTCACTTTGCTAATTATGTTCGTCTGTCATCGTTCCGTGCTGCAGCAGGAGAAGGGCTCGGCTCCGGGAAGCAACACACAATTTTTAGACTTGAGTGGAAAATTTGCCAGAGGCTGTTTTGTCAGAAAGGGAAAAAAAAAAGAAAAAAAAGAAAAAAAAAAGGAAAAAAAAAATCCAACATATGATCTACCAGCATTACTGCAAGGAGTTATTTTTCAGAGTCCTAAGTCATAAATCCTTCTTGGGCTCACAGAGATGGGCCAGCAGTTATCTTCTGACAAGACCTCACCCCATTCCCACCAAATATTTTTGTGCAAATTTGGCTTTTTAGGTGCCACCACTGCAGCTTCACCTTGGAGCTGGTTTGGGTACAAGGATGTGACAAAGCTCTGTCACTGCAGGGTGCAGGGGTCTCTCACTGATGGTTCCAACAGCTCCAGCTCAGCCAAATTCCCATTTATTTTCCCAGGGTGGGCACTGGAAACCTCACAGAGCTGGGTGGGTTTGGTGCAGGAGCTGGAAATTTGGGAAGTTTTGCCCTTTGACAAGGACAAGGGGGAATGGCCTTAAGCTGGAGGAGGGCAGGGTTGGGTGGGATATTGGGAATAAATTCCTCCCTGTGAGGGTGGGGAGGGGATGGAATGGATTTCCCAGGAAAGCTGAGGCTGGAAGTGCCCAAGGCCAGGCTGGACAGGGCTTGGAGCAGCCTGGGACAGTGGAAGGTCCCTGCCATGGCAGGGTTGGGACAAATCTCCAGTGTCCCTTCCCACCCAAACCATTCCATGATTCCCTGACTGCAGGGGTGGGGGGCAGGACTGAATTCCTTCATTTTCCACTCTCAGCTCTCCCTCTGAGCCAGACAATCCCTGGAGGGATCCAGGAGAGGGGGGATAACCCTGCCCAGCCCTTCCCAGCCCAGCCAGTGCCTCCTCCTCAGCCTCCTGGCACTGCCCAGAGGGCCCCTGCCCTGCCCAGCCTCTCCAGGGTTAACAAAGCAGATTTGTGTGGAAGGAATAAAAAATTCTCATTTAGGATGAAGTTCTGTCTACCACAGGCCAGGGACCTTCCTCCCTGCTCATTCCTGCTTGAACAGGGGCAGGCTCAGAGAGTGAGCTGAGCTTGAGAAACAAAATCTGCAGTCCCACCGAGTCCCTGGTCAGTTGTTTTCTCAATAATTCTCCTCTGAAGCAAAAATATTCACTTTCTTAATCTGAATTTCTCTCAGCCGAGCTCCTTACTCTTGTTTTATCCCAGGAAAGTAGGAAAAAAAATTACTTTTATTGACTTCCAGCAGGTTACTCCTCGTTTATTGCAGGTATACACAGAGAGAATCAGCCCCTCTGGAGTTATTGCTGATTTACAACAGGGAAGCAGGTACACAATTACTTGTGGTGATTTACAACCCAGTTACCTGTTATTTATTCTAGGTATTTAAGGGTATATCCACATGGGGGCCCTAAGGAAAATTAAACCAAATTAATTTTAAAGTAGATTAGCTAAACTGTGTGAGACCACGACACAAACCCTCCTCTCCTGAATTAAAGAGGCCTTAATGCCTCTGAGTTCATCTTAACTCCTTCCCCAGCCAGGAGCAGCTCAGCCCAGGCTGCCAAGGAATTGCCAAGGAGGAGGAAAAGCAGCCCTGCTGGTTGGAAAAGGGATCATTGCTTCTTTCCCATGGGAAAAGAGAGGGAATCCCACAAAATTCAGGTGCTCTGGCTCGCACTGGAGAGTCCAGGAAGGTGATGGAGCACAGGAGTGATCACAGCCTAAATTCCCAGCAGATCATTCCCTCACTGCTGTTCCAGAGGAGGTTCCCACCCATACACTTTATTTAATGTTCCTCTTCAACATTCCCTGCTTTGGCTGCTTCATTTCTCCTCCCAGAGCTTCAGCTTTTCTCAGAGGCTGAGAATTACAGAATTCTCGAATCTTTAAGATCAGAAAACACCTCCAAGACCAAATCCAACCACGGCTGGACTTGCTGTGCCAAGGCCCTGCCAGGACCACTTTGGGGATGATGAGGACCCTGGAGGCTCTGGAAAAGGAGAATCTCCTGCACCCACAGGGGCCTCCAGTCACAGCACAGTCCAGGATCTGGTGGCCCTGGGGTGTCCCAGGGAGGTTCCTGGCAGCAGGAATGAGGGGAATTCCAAGGGCTCTCCAGAAAACCCAGCTGGAGCAGGAGCCTGGTGGGTGCACCCAGATCCCCTCCAACCCCAAGGCCAGACCCCATTCCCTGGCAGGGAGGGCAGTGCCAGCCTGGGGGGGGACTGAAGAGAGGGATCAGATCCCAAAGAGGCGCTCCCTCATTCCCAGCTGAGGGATGAGATCCCAAAGAGGGAGATCCCTCATTCCCAGCTGAAGGATCAGATCCCAGAGGGAGATCCCTCATTCCCAGCTGAGGGATCAGATCTAAGGAGGGAGATCCCTCATTCCCAACTGAGGTCTAAGGAGGGAGATTCCCTCATTCCAGCTGAGGGATCAGATCCCAAAGAGGAGATCCCTCATTCCCAGCTGAGGGATGAGATCCCAAAGAGGAGATCCCTCATTCCCAGCTGAGAGAACAGAGCAGAGCTGCCCATGGAAAGCCTCAATTCTTTTCCATCTTTCTTCCAAGCTCCCTTTTCCCTCCTTCCTCTTTTCATTCCTCCACATCTCCCTCTCCATTTCCTTTCCACTCTCACACATTTTCCTTCTGTTCTGTTTCCCTCCTCTGCCTCAGCTGCCTCACATTATTCCTTGTGCACGACAGCAAAGCCTCCTCCTGTCTCCTCCACTTTCTCCTCTCTCCTCTCACATCTCTCCCCTCGTTCCTGTGACCTTTTCCTGCTGCTGGGGCTCTGCCAGGCGTGCCCAGGGAATCAGCCAGGGCTGGGAGAAGTTCTCAGGAAAAAACTGAGGTGAGAGATGGAGCGAGACAGAGAAACACCAACAAATGCTGCCCAAGAAAACCTGAACTGAAAAGGAACATTTTTCCAGGAGAAAGAGCAAAATGTTTCTATTCTCTGTCAGCATTTAAGATTTATGAAGTTCCCAATCCACCACCAGGCTGGAACTGGACTGGAGGTGGAATGTGGCAAAAGCTTCCTCATGGCCTTTTCTTCTCCTCATTTAATGGAAAGTCACCTCCTGGACAGAGGGAAAGGTTTCCTGCATTAATTATATTTATAAATATAATTTATATTTGGCACTGTGCCAAACTGGGCTGTGCTGGGGCCATTGGTGATGACCTTGATGCCACAAAAAAAGCCCTGAGAGCTGCTCAGGCTCCTCAGGATGGCTCATGGGTGCCACAGCCCCCCTGAATCATCTCAGAGCCATGAATTCCAAATGGGCAGACATTAATTAACATTCCCCTTTTGATTCCAGGGCAGGATGGATGAGGGGACTGATGTGCCAAAGCCACTGGTGGCTGTGGAAAAGGGCAGCACCCAGGGATGCTTCACCTGTTTGAGATTTCAGTGAGGCTCATCCTCATTCTGCCCACATGGGACAGCACTCAT